>BQNB010086148.1:0-28277 GCA_026074375.1 Tanacetum coccineum | reverse complement strand
TGATATAACAAGCTTATATAAGCGGATAAGTTTCAAAATAAGGCTTATGAAATATAAGCCCTTAGGGGGTGTTTGTTTCAGCTTATATAGCGGGCTTATGGCTTATGTGGTTTTGGGCTTATGTTTCATAAACTCACTTTTTGTGGCTTATTTTAGAGCTTTTCGGCCTTATTATGACATGATAAGCCACAAAAAGTGAGTTCATAAAACATAAATAAGCCGAAACAAGCAAAAATTAAGCATGAAAACCAAAATCCTAACACAAGTGCTAATTTTTAAGCTGTAATAAAATGCAATCCCAAACACCCTCTAACTTGAGATGAAATTAGAATTATAACAGATAAATATATGAATTAAATGAAGAGAATACCAAATTATAAGCGGATTGAAGGCTCTTCTTGTTCAAAAACAATATTTAGATCTTATTTTTATCGTCTTGATGTTATTTTATACCTCAAAACTGAAATTCTTTTTTTTTAGTAATATTTACACCAATGCATCCCAATAACATAAAGACGATAACTTTATTCTAACTTATTCAAATCCAATACCCAAAACTGAAACACAATTTTTACACCAATCAACATCAAGAATATAAATCCACTAAATTTATACAATTTATTTGAATTCAATAACAAGCAACTATCTTAATCAACATAAAGATATTAATTGAAATTGGGTATTTAAAACTAGACAAAATTACTAACTATCAATATAAATCAATTAATTGAATCGAAGAAAGTAAGAACCTGGGTTGATAGTATAAAGATTAAAAAAGTCGACAAATTGATGAGGAGGGTTTAGGTTGTGGTTGTTTTTATAGAACGTAAGAAAGGTGTGTGGTTAGTTTGGGTCCAACTCTAATCGCACTTTATTGTATTGGGATAAAGCAAAAAAACTTTTCAAGAGCACGTGTACTTCAAAAATTATCGATTTGGTACGTGTACTTTCATAAAGTGTTCTCATTTGCATATTTTGATGACGTGTCATACGTGATAGGCTGACACGTAGCACATCAATAATGTGACACGTCATCAAAATGTGCAAATAAGAACACTTTATGAAAGAACGTACCAAAAATCGATAAATTTTGAATTACACGAATCATAATCTTTATATCTGAAAAGTTCGTGATGGTATTCTGACGGCTTATCCCTATTGTAATTTAATTAGGCAAATTTGAGGATTTTATGTCCTTTTTTGTTTATAAGTGGGTTTAGAATAGGATTTGGATTTTGTTTAGGATTTGAATTTGATGTACGTTTAGAAGAGAGAAATTATATTTTTTTATAAATTTAATAATAAAATTGATTTAAGCAATATTATTTAAAAATAAAATAAAGTATATATGTATTAGAGAGAAAGAGTGACGTTATATTATAAGTGTGCGAGAAAAAACTTAGCATCTTCTTCTACTTTTACTTTTGGTAGGCCTTCTTCGCTATTTATATGTCAAACCCACATAACAAACAACAACTTTCATCATCAATCCCAAATCCAAATACAAAACACACCAACCAAACGGGCCCTTAGATTATTTGATGTGACATTAATTAGTTGTTCGGTTAAATCTTTTGGATTAGGATTTCGGTTTTGAGTGATAAATATTTTGATTTGTGTAAAAGTAGTGGAGGTTGGTTGGTTTTGATAAAAATGTAAGGGTCTGTTTGGTGTGAGGTTTTAAGGGGTTTGGACTCATTCATTTTTTAAAGTAAACGAATATTCGCTCATAGCGTTTGAAATTTCTAGCGGTAAATAGTTGTAGTTTCCCATTATACATGGTACCTTCTTTTTTTGTGATTTGAATTAATTAGCGTGGAGCCTTCCTTTTTTGTTTATGATTTCAATTAATTGGCGTGGAGTTTTTCAAAGTTTCCTTAGATAAGTATAAGATTTTTCAACATTCAAGATTCAAAAAAGGGTAATTTTTCCTTTATAATGTAGTTTAGATCAATTTGTTTGGTACTCATATTTTGGTATGGCACAGTGGTTTGATGTCTACTCTGTTCGCTTTCTATTTCTCTCATCATTTTATATTATAAATTAATAAAAGTAATATACATGCATTTACTAACTTTTAAAAAAAATCAATTGAATATAGTTTTATTTGGTTTTGGGATTATCTATACTACTTATAAAACAAAAATATTTCTCTCTTTTTATTAATGCATAAAAAATTTTAAGTAATACAACTTATTAAGCTTATGGTACAATCTTTAAATGCAACTTGATTTTAAGTAACACATATCTGAAGTTTATGGTACAATCCTTAGATGCACAAAACTTATATAGTTTTTTAAATAATACAAGTTTTAATGCTATGTATGCAACTATTTAATGCATCAATGCATACATATAATTAATGTTACAATTAATGCTATTATTAAAATACATCGTCACTCCAAAGTACAATTAATATAATACATGGTACAAACCAAACAAGCAATTAATCAGTAATACCAGAAAACCTTTCTTTTAAGCATTTGTCAAACCCGCAAGCCAAACTAGTGTCTTAGTTTTTCATACAATGAACGCGGAAATTGATCATTCGATTGTACTGATTACTGTTACAACAGTTAATTAACATTAAACATCTTATGTTTAAGAACACTTTTTATAATTACAATCATTATATGACAATGACTCAAAAAACATTTATGATTACATTTTCCCGTTTTGATTAATAAATTTTAGAAACGCAAAATATAAAAAAAGAAGGTTATTAAACGGAAACGAAAAATGTGAATGTCACGTGTATCTAAAACAAAGTTTTGGAGAATCAAACGTACTTCAAAACGCGATTTTTGTATGCATAATACAAAACGACACACATCAGCTTATCATTTCTCGCCACGACAACCGCTTTGGTACTAGCAACGCTCCAGTATCTGCTATTATTATATGAAATATGTTGCACATAGTCTCATACATAAAGTTATCCAACATAAAAATCTAGCTATATGTAAAGCTGTTGTAACGGAAAATGATGATCGAAAAAAATTATTCGTCAAAAATCATGATTGCAGGGTACCCGCCGCTGCAACGCGCGGGTACCCTGCTAGTGTATCATAAACTCATTTTGTGTGGCTTATTTTGAAACTTTCCGGCTTATAGAAGCTTATCATAATATCTTTCGTAATTATGTAGATATATCGCAACACCAATCAATCACAACATCTAAAGCAACTAACTTCAATCAAATCATTAAAATTAACTAACACGTAACAACATTTATCAGCTTAGTCCAACATCAAGATTAAAAACCCATAAAATCCCACACAAATGCATGATTTGCAATCGCAATATCAAGAACATAAAGGCGATAACTTTATTCAGCTTATTCAAATCCAATACCAAGTACCCATCTTAACTAACAACACCCATAATTAATGCACATGTATAAATTTAATTTTTATAACACAATCAAGAATATAAATCCAATAAATTTATACAACTTATTTGAATTCTATAACAAGCAACTATCTTAAATTATTAATCAACATAAAGATAGTAAAAAATGAAATAAAATTGGGTATTTAAAACTGCGCAAAATCAATTAATTAAATCAAACAAAAAGGGCAAAAATTATCATTTTCTTAAAGGTGTGATATAAAATTAAAAGATTAAAAGATGAGCGATACGTCGTAAACGTGTCGAGTAATAATATAGTATTTCCTGTTCGATAAAAGAATTACTTGAGGACAAGTAGTAATTCAATCTTCCGGAGACGTGTCCACGGTGAGAAATAAATAGAAATTCACGTTGATGCCTTTTATTTGGAATGCTTGAATAACGTATATTTTTTGTGGTTAATAGACTTAAAAGCAATACTAATGATTAAACTGAAAAGGAATAATCTAAGCTAAAAGGTCTAAAAGATATGTTATAAAACGGAAATGATTAAAACTAAAGAATATTAAGCTAAAAGGTCTAAAAGATATGTCTAACGGATATGCTTGTCAACTGAGGCGAAAAGATCATTAAGTGTAAAGGAGAGTTTTAATTGATGAATTAGTACCCGTTTAAAAACTATTTTCTCACAACGTTGGTTTATTTTGAAAACAATCCTTTATTTTGGTACAAATTACTAGATTAATGTTTGATTATCCTAACGGCTTTTGTCCGTCAAAATAACCAAAAAAATCTAAATAATTTGAAAATTATTAATCAACAATCCCCTTTATTTCACACTTAATTCCCTAGTCACTACTCACTTAACAAGCATATAATATTCTACTCACTAATCATCGTTGCTAAGCTAGCATCAATCAAATTAACAATCATAATCATAAACATATTTTCTAAACTAATTATTAAACTAAAATTACTACGGATTGAAATAGGTAAGAAAGTAGTGTTGATTAATTTATCTCAAGAAACATATAATCATATTGATTAATATCCCAAGAAACATATAATCATAATATGAACGATCAAATAATATTAAGCATAACATTAAAACTTACTTGGTGCGAGAGATGAGATCACCATGAACGAAGAACATCGGTAGGATGGAGATCTTCTACTTAATCCTCTCTTCTTAGTAATGGATCTTAATGTTTTGTGTGTTTTTTGTGTGTTTCTTATGAGGTGAATAATCCTCTATTTATAAGAGAAGCTAAGCAGGGATCAACTCCTAATTTAGGTATGATTATGTAATCATTACCATAATTCATTACCTAGACATTATTTCTTAAGGAAATTCGATCTTCCATCAAGATACAATATCCTACGGAGTTTCATTATGGTAACTAAATATTATTTAATTACTCTTGATATTACCCATATAAATCAACAATATATAATATACAAATATACTAATGCATTAAATAGGTTAGGACACAGTTATAGAGAAATATCTAATACCGAAATATGATATTTGCTAACATTCTCCCACTTGTCTGTATACCTATTTATGCTTTGTACTAGTTAATATTAGCCAAGTTAATATTAGCCAAGTTGTTGATTTAATAAGTTCATCACGATCAAGTAAAATTGCTAATGCAAAACAACATAATCACTTGCATCATAGATAGTGCAGGACCCCTACCGATTATACAATTAGCTCTTCTAAATGAAGAATGATTATTATAAGCCATAATGAATATGAATGGAAAAAAAACATAATGGTAATAAAATACAACCATTCACATGATCCACCATAAGTTGTTTGCTCATAAGATCTCGTAATGTGCACAATCATAAGAATAGCAAACTTTAACATAATGTGAAGAACACAAGTAGGATCCTTGATTGTAAAGGTTATCAAATAATCACATACCGGTAATTATACTCGAATAAAAGCTTGGGTGATAAACCTATCATAAGTGACATAATACATTAAGTCACTGTACAAATATACTTGATGAAAATGTTCTTCAACCTTTTCTCAACCTTTAACATTCTTGGTGTTAAGATATAAAATACTAACTTTTGTGTTATTAAAAAAATTATCAATAACACCATAAAAATGATATAGTCGAAACATGAAAATGCATCATGATAATCTTTTTACAATAAACAAAGTAGAATGTAAGTAACCAAGTAATTTGTGGTTATTACTTCTTTGAAACAATTAACGCAAGTCTTAAATTAAAACTTATCTTATGACACCACAAAATTGACTTTAACAATATATACAATTGATGGGGAGTAAAAATTTATTTATCGAGAAGTTCAAACATTAGAAGGTGTTTAGAACGCTCATAATGTTCTTTGTAGATCCATAGTACACATTATGGTGTCTATGATGTTATGACATCTTTTGGATCTTAAGTTATTGAAACAATATTTCAAACTTATAGAACCTTAGTTTAGTCATTCGTTGTTGTAGAATTATCTTACCATATAATATAATGATAACCAATTTGCTCCCACTGATCTTAAGGTATATATGTCAATCAATGTAATAATACATGTAATCATAGAATTTTCATATATGATTTTAAAACAACCATAATATAGACATTAAATTGATTATTTCCTATTTATTTCTCATCTAATACTTGCATCCAACCTACTTTATGGTTAGATATCTTATGCAAGTTACAGTTGAGGAATATAACGATAAAGTCCATAATATAGTTCTTAAACATGATGAACTACTAAAATAATGACTTATGACATAATTTTATGATAAAATAAAATGTCTTATTATAAAAACAATCCTCTTATTGCAACATTATGTGACAAGATATAATAATATTATTTGATGTTTCTTTTGGGTTTACATTAGTAGACCAACTTGCGTTATAATGGGTTATGAGTACTTAGACAACCCGCAAGTAACTAACATCAATTGAATAAAATAAATTAACTTATAATTAATGACTTTACGCCAATAAGTTAACTTGTCACAAATAATGGTATTGTTAAAAGAAAATAGGAATTACAAAATGGCTAATCAGTTAAAACATTATGAGATTATTAATATATGTGGTGATTTATCGTCATGAGATGACATGACTACTTCAAGTTCTTAAATACATTTGTATGTACCTTGAAAGTAGAATCATTTATTAATTCTCTTAAACCACATACTCCCACTGATTTTGCCATTACTTATAACATGTAAGGCGATTTATAAACTAATAGTCAATGATTCAATATCTTTAAATAGGACAATAGTTTAATAGGATTAGAAATTAATAGCCTTTACACTAGTTAATTTGTTAGTCCCAACTAATAGACCGTAAATAAAGGTATTGGATATTTACGTCATGTTATTAGGGGTTTCTTTAAATGTCTTGGTTCATAAGTAATGATTGATACTAAATCACCGTCCATACATTGTACCATGTTCATAAAGGTACAATTGCCTTTATGTAATACCATTTAATTGAGCTAGTTAAGACTTACTTAAGTGATTTTACAACTTCATTCCCTCAACGTAGGACATATAGATTGGGGCAATTAATATAACGTGCTTATCATAATACACTTTCACCCTCTAATTGACCCAATATCTTATCTCAATGGTTTATTTACATTTTATAAAACTCGGCCTTAATACATAAGAGATTCTCATCAAGTACACTCTATAATCATCAATATTAACGAAACAAAACAAAAATGAAGAATTTTTTTTTATTATTTCAATGTCATTCATGAAAATGTACACATCTTTATAAGAGAGTTTTTACTTGTTAAAATAATTGAAATTAAAAAAAAATCTCAAAGAATGTCACTACTTGCAATGTAAATTTATGAAGGTTTTTAACTAATAAACCACAAACGAATAATATGAGAATGGATAATTTTAAATTCAAATACTTGAATTTGAACTAATAAACTAAGTGTCAAAATTTAGCATAACAAATAAGGTTATAAAATTATGAAACCAAATTCTCAATTTACAATAAAATTATTTTGGTTTCAACAAAGAACTCATTCTCACTAGTGATTCATAACCTTCTAAATAACAAGTCATTAAAATCCTTGATATTCACTTAACACATGCTTTTAACATTTGTGACAAAACTCTTCAAAGAACTCTTAAACATAAAACATTTTCTAAGACATTGTTTCATTATAAAAAATATTTTAAGATCATTAGATGCGCTTTTACTTAATTAATCTACACATATAAAGAAACTTTGATTATCTTACTAAAGTTCTCTTTATTAAACAATTAATTAAGTTGGTGGTCATAATGTAAGCTATAAAGATTATAGATCTCATCTTTATGAACAGTGGTAATCATAATTGTTTATTTCATATTTTTCCTTTTACTTATAAGTATATTTGATGTAAAAACGTCAACAAACTTAATAAGGAAAAATGTCATAATGGAATATATAAGAGATTATCGTATCCTTTTTAAATTCAAGATCACATAAAAGCTTACAAACACCATAAAAATGTAGACCTTAATGATGAGAAAATTATTTAAAAGTGTACTTTCACGTTTTATTATCGAGTTTATAAAATTAAACTTTATCATAAAACATACAATCTGATCTTTCTGTAATCCTCATTGATGTGTCATTATATCAACAATAGGAGGTACGAGATGATCGTATCATAATGTATGTTGAAATTCTTTATGACTATAGTAAACATTAGTTTACCCTTTTAAACATATTTTAAATATTCAGTGGTTACAATAACTTATAAATGGTTATCTAAGCAAATGACTAGTACTTATGCACATAAAGGACTATTCAAAATAAGGACTGTATCAAATTATTAACTTAAAAGTATAACTAACCATAGGGCATATGTTAGTTATTGAAATCTAACCACAACACAAAATTAGATTCACATAAGAAGTTTGATATAATTGTTAACTTCTCGTTGGTTCCATTAACAACCATTAATAACTTCTACATTTAATTATACAAAATCAATCAACAAAATATTTAACCTTTGGGCAGAAATATTTGTTAACTGATTATTTTATTTGCATATATCAAATTATTAACATAAAAGTATAACTAACCATAGGGAAAATGTTAGTTATTGGAACTTAACCACACCATAAAATCATATTCACAAAAGAAGTTTGATGAAATTGTTAACTTCTCGTTGGTTCCATTAATAACTCATAATAACTTCTACATTTAATTATGCAAAATCAATTAGCAAAATACATCACCGTTGGGCAGAAATATTTGCTAACTAATTATTTAATTTGCAAAATACTGTTTGATGGTCAAAATTATGATTGTTCATTGGGCTAATCCATAATCCCGAACACACTAACACGTAACTTAGTATGACTTTAATTCACATAATTGTTTTGATTAATTGCTTTCTGTTGGGCCAACACTAACTTCGACAATTATGTAGTCATAAGTATGACCGTTCATTCACTTAACTGTTTTAACCAGTAGCCTTCCTTTGGGCATGACAACTAGTTTTAACAATCAAGTAGTCACAAGACATGTTAAAATATATTACAAACATGTCAAATAATGCCCTTTACTAATTAAATCATTATGAAAGAAAAACACTACAAAACTCAATGTTTAAATTTTATAAACAAGTTAGGAGTCATGTAATGTTTCTTTCTAAAACAAATTGTAGAATACTCGCGATTAAATTATCTACAAGTTATGACAAGATTTAGATTATTTCGTGTTGAACCAAACGTGATTGTCACACCCTGAGATTTTCAGGTCAATATTTTAAACTTTCCCGACAATTATTTTTGACTTTTATACGTTACGTTTGAATCTGGCGGTTTACCGGGAAGTAAATCTGAAAAACGTCATCGGACGCGTTCCGGCATCAGATATTCATTAGTTTAGATATTATATGAGTTATTTTATCTTTTATAAGTGTTTCGTAGTTTACGTTCACTCCCGGTATTTATTTTTACGCTTTATTGTTTAAATTGCGTTTTTCGCGTTTTTGACCTAACAGAACCCCGAAAACTCGAAATCTTTTCGTGTAAACTTTAGTTATCGTCCATCTCATATTCTTAAGTAAATAATTTCGTTCATATTCATCCTCCTATACCTATGGACGCCTAAACCCAAACCAAATGCAAACATAAGCCTTGAAATTAAATAAATCACATCTTTTCTTGATTTTCTCATGCATGTGTGTGAAAGTGACACATGAGAGTGTCCATTTCATGCACAAGTATCACCATTTGACCAAAACATGTGACCTTTTGTTGGACTCATGCAACCTTGACTTGAAATTCAAATCTAAGACCAAGTATAATGCACCAAGACTCAAAAAAATGAACCATATGGTCCTTGTGGCTTAGTTCGGCCGAGCAAACAAACCCACACACCTTTGGTGTGTGTTGGTCACTTAATACTTAAAACCATGTAACCCTAAACCTTCCTTGGCCTATAAATACCTTAAATTCTCACAACTTAGGGTTTCTAATTCATTTCACAAGCCACCAACAATTTTCTTCTCTCTTTTTCCTTCCTCTTGGCCACGGCATACATACACACACATATACTTTCCATAGTTTTGATTTCTATCAAGATCCACTCATTCCAAGTTCATTTCTAAGGTTACCTAAGGTGTTTGAAAGTATTGGTTCTTTGATTTAAGGGTTTTCTTCAAGATCTACAAATTAGGGTTTGATTTTTATTAGTGGGTTTTATAGATCTATTATTTTGGGGTATAGATCTTGTGATTTCACTACTTGTTCTTCATTCTTGTAAGTATCTTGAATCTTTCTTTGTGGTTTTTTTACGTTCTTCTTATATGTTCAAGATCTATACATCAATATGTTGTGTTTTAATTTTTGAAAGATTTTAAAGATAATATTTCATAAATAATGATACTACTTTATTTTACTAGTTAAATATTATGTTCTTGGTGAGATGAGAGTTGATGAGTGTTGCAACAATAGAAATGAAGGGATTAGGTTAGATTTAGGTGTGGTTTTGTTGTGGATTAGTTGTGAATGGAGATTAGGCTAGATTAGGCACTATTGTGAAGTTTGGGTGGATTTTGGTTGCGTTTTTGACAAAAAGTGCTTGCTGTCCCAAATTTGTTTTGAGGTTTTGGTCGACCTAAAAATGTTTTCATTAGGCGTAAAAGTAGTTTTTGAAGAGCTCGTTTCGAATAGATAGTTTTTCATATATCACACTTTAAAAACGGATTTAAAACGACCAAGTTATGGCCAAATGAAACTTGAAACATTTTTCGGCAAAACCAAATGAATAGTTGCTGATGTGAATAGTAAAACGGGTTTTCGGACACTTTCGAACATTTTTGGACTTTTTAAACATTAGCAAAACATATAGTAACACTTATCTATTGATTAGTATCATTTAAAGACGTCGTTAACATATTTTAGGAAAAGCGAGAAAGTTACTAAAAATAGTAAGTTTGGTAAAAGCGGAAACGGACATAACGTTAAACGAAAGGCTAGTTAGTGTGTTTGAAAATATTGAAACTTAATAAAAATAGAGACGGTATAAACTTTTGAAACTAAAAACTTCCTAAAATATAACATTCAAAAAAAAGCAATCTTTGGATTAAACTAAACCGAAACTCAACCAAAAACTATATGATTATTATTTCACATGTTTTTGTTAAACAAACAAAGCATAACACACATGGAAAGTCTTTTGTTTGAATGAACAAAATGCTCAATCTTGCATACTTCACGTATTATGTACTCGTTATTATTCTAGGTCGCAGCTAGATTTGTCATATCATCTTTCTTGCTTGATTATACAGTATTGCTCATTATGCTAACGGTGAGTTCAAATCCCCATTTTTACTACTTTTACTTTACAATTTTGGGTGAGAAACATTGCAATGTTATTAAACTATAGACACATTTACTTCACTTTCCTTTTCCCTGATTACGAAATTTGCCTAAGTAGCGAATAGACAACTAATGCCCGAATTATCATGAACCGTTGAATTACTTAACCGACTGTACTGGTTAAGTGAGCGCGAATGTTGTAAATAGATCTATTGGGAGTAATTATCCCCAAAACCGGGTAATTATTGGCTACTAGATAATTCTTAGGTCGCCGAACGATGGATATAAACCGATGACGAATGACAATAGGTGTGATCTTGGTCAGATACCTTAAAGGAGCGTGGAATACAATGGCATATAAAATGCTCCTTTTAAATTGATCTTCATTGTCATGAGCAAGTGCAACATAAATACATTCTTTATTAATGTGAATTTTGTATCTTTCTAACTGTCACGTCGTACTGAGAACTTGTGGTCCACTTTTAATAGTTAAATTTAAAACCTATGAATCACTCAACTTTAGTTGACGTTTTACATGTTTTTCTTAGTTGCATAGCAGTGGATGTCTTTGCTTGCAATTTGGGTGTCGAAATCATTGGTCCGATTTTCAAGAAATGCAATTATCTACATTTACCCATCATTGTCAATTTTCTAAAACTTTTATACGTTTCCCCTCGAGCATATTATCTTAAACTTATGTCAACTATTTAACTATTTTTAATTAATGCATACGATGTTGGATTATTAAACGTACCCTTAAAGGTCGTTCTTTGTATCTTGTGTGATGTGTAGCCCCCAGACACGTGTTTCTGACTAGGCCCCGTTTGGGGGTGTGACAGTGATGGTCAAATATATCACATCCATAAGGAAACTTAAGCCAATCTCTTAAATTTAATATTGGCTTAAAGTGTTACAAAATAAGTGTCACGTCTCTTAATAAAAGAAAACATCATTGTACACTTTTGAAGTTAGTGATACTTTAAAAACAATAAGATCAGATAGTTAATAACACCATATAATTCCAATTAATATTATATGCAATTATGTCGAGATGACCATCATAAAAATTAATTTGGACATTGAAACAAAAGTCATGAAATATATACACAATTAACCTTGGTCAGAATATACTCTTAACATAATTAGTACAAAAGAAAATCACTTAGATGTGGCAAATTTCACGTCACAAAACAATATATTTATGATGGTATTATATTAAATTAATGACAATAAAACATAAGATATTTACAAGTATACTTAAGATCATTCATTAACTCATTAGAATTTTACACATATATGCATCAACTATTTGAGCTATCACGTTAAATGTCAAAAAATAGCCACGATTAGTTTTCATGTTTATATGATATTTTTTTATTTCTTTTCCATGAACTATTCTCCATTGTTAAGGGAAAAAAAACATTTAACTCCTTGTCTTCTTCTGATCAAGATCTAGAAATGCAGTCGATAACCTTTGATTTCTCACATTGAGAGTACGCCGTAATATCATAAATCATTAATACTGAGATCGTTACATCGTTACATATTATGATTTATAAACCATGCTCGGATGCCACATGTTGATTAATTTATCCCAAGAAACATATAATCGTATTGATTAATATCCCAAGAAACATATAATCATAATATGAATGATCAAATAATATTAAGCATAACATTAAAACTTACTTGATGCGAGAGATGAGATCACCATGACGAAGAACATCGGTAGGATGGAAATCTTCTACTTAATCCTCTTTTCTTAGTGATGGATCGTAATGTTTTGTGTGTTTTTGTGTGTTTCTTATGAAGTGAATAATCCTCTATTTATAAAACAGGGATCAACTTCTAATTTAAGTATGATTATGTAATCATTACTATAATTCATTACCTAGACATTATCTCTTAAGGAAATTGGATCTCCCATCAAGGTACAATATCATACGAAGTTTCATTATGGTAACTAAATATTATTTAATTACTCTTAATATTACTCATATAAATCAACAATATATAATGTAGAAATATACTAATGCATTACATAGGTTAGGACACAATTATAGAGAAATATCCAATACCGAAATAGGATATTTGCTAACAAGTAGAACCCGTTGGATGAAATAGAAACGAACCAAACCACCCGATCTTATAAACTAAAGTAACACTACAGTTTATTTCTCTTTTAGATTTTATTTAACTAATTAGTTAAAAAAGTTGTAAGCTTTATATACTAAAAAGTTTTACAAAATCTATAAAAGCTCTAAACTTTGAAAATTAAGCTAGCTTATAAGACCTTTAAGCTCCTCGCCTAGATGTGGATATAGATTCACCAACTTTAAGTATATACAATCAAGGTTAGTACAAATAAGCTATATGAATAAGCTATAAGCTAATAGCTTAGATCCGAAATATTAAGTATTTCGAAAAGGATAAGCTAAAAGCAATTAGGATCTAAAGCTAGATCTAAAATTAAAAGTAAAAAACTAAATCGACAAAAGCGTATTCGAATAAGCTATGAGCTAGCTTATCCGATCAATAAGCTATGAGATCTAACCAATTTAAGCTATAGAATGTAAGCTTATTTGATCTACAATATATGTTGAAAACTAGAAATGGTAATTTTAAAAGAAAAAAGCTAAAGTGCAAAAGCTTATTTGAATAAGCTATTAGTAAAGCTTAACCGAATAATAAGCTTATACAAAGTAGTAAATAGAAATAAGCTAATGGAAAGCTTATTCGATATATAAGCTAGAATACATATAACTACGAAAATCTACCACACAACTTGAAGAGAATAAGCTAATCGAATAAGCTATAAGGTGAAGCTTGTCCGAATATAAGATAATCGCAAACGGTACTCAAAATAAGCTATAGAAGAGCTTATTCGAATATATAAGCTACGAATGAAAACATAAAGAGATAAACTAATTTAAACCTCTCTTATAAAAGTCTAAAAGCTATTTTATAGTAGATAAGCTCTTAATAAGCTCATACAAGCTTATAAGTGCTTATTAATTTATAAAAGAGTTTAATAGAAATTTATAACAAAGAATAGAGGATTAGAGAAAGAAATAGGATCAAGTAACACCAATTTTCAAAACATTCATCTTCATTAATAAAGCTTATCAATAAGCTAGAGTTTACAAAATAAGCTACCTAATCTATTACAATAAGCTGGTCTATTACAAGTGTTAAACTAATACAAAATATAAACTAATCTAATTTTAGTGAAAGAAAATATCAAAGAAAAAATTACTAAAGAATAAAGTGGAGAGGGGATAAATATCCTCTAGATTAGAGGTGATGAGATGTTCCATCCAATGGGAATCCTACATGTGACAAGGGTGATGAGGAAGATATGAGGTGGAAAGGATGAAGTGTTACATCCAATGGGAATCCTTCATGTGGCAAGGGTGATGAGAAATATATAAGATGGGGAGGATGAGGTGTTCTATCCAATAGAGCGGTGACAAGTGGACCAAGTGACTTAAAAATTTAGTGTGGAGAGTGTAATTTTCGGAGTTTTATTTAATTAATATTTAACAATATTGTTTGACCCATAAAATGTATACCAGGTAGAGCTTTTGGGCGAGGTCGGGACCGCTGGATTTGTTTTTTCGAGCTCTATCCAATGGTGTGCTCGTGACCTCTCTTAGATTTGGTCTTGACTTCAAAAAATGCACAAACTTGATCGAGCCGAGTCTGAAAATCTTCGTTTTTGCTCCATTTTCAATCATTTATACCTGTAATACAAAATAACAACCCACAAGCGTATTTGCAATACAATTTTATATATTTTTAAGTTATTTGTCTATTTTAGTGTGTTTTCCGATATAAAAATAATGCGTGTTTGAGCACACATCAATGAGGATTGAAGCGACGTAAAAACCTGAGTTGATTGTATACGATGAAAAAAGTCGACAAATTAAAGAGGATGATGAAATTAGGGTTTATGTGGTTGTTTTTATATAACGAAAAAAGACATGTCTCTGGTTGGGTTGGAGACCTATATATCTATGCTTTTTATCACCGACCTTTAGGGCCGTTTGGTTGACCAAATTTGGCATTGGTTTAGGACTTATGGTAAAAAAATGAATGTTTGGTATCTTTTGGTGGGTTCTCAAATTGGTAGTGAGTGACGAGAATCTGACATATATAAATCTTGGGTAGAGGTCAGGATTTGATTAGGTTTTCTCTCACTTTATATATGTTGTTTGTCTTCTAGTAAAATAAATGGCCATATCATCTCAATATTATGTTTTATAATTTTTTATATTTTTTCTCTTATATTCATTTACAAAATAAATAATACTTTAAACAATTATGTTATTCTCTCCTATTATTTAATACCAAAATTAAATCCTAATCTTAATCCAAATTTCAATCCTAAACTTTCCACAAACCTAACGGGCCCTTAATTTTTGTTAACCGGGTTTGGGTCGGTCTCTAATTGCACTTTATTGCATTTTAATTTGTGCGAATTTAAGGGTGCGTTTGGTATAACACTTTGGATTATTTGATGTGACATTAATTAATTGTTTGGTTAAATCTTTTGGATTATGATTTAGGTTTTTAGTGATAAATATTTGAATTGTGTAAAAGCAGAGGAGGTTGGTTATTTTGATAAAAATGTAAAACTACTTTGTTCACTCTCATCATTTTATATTATAAATTAATAAATGTAATATACATAACTTTACTAACTTAAAAAAAGTAATTGACTATAGTTTTATTTGGTTTTGGGCTTATGTGTCATAAGCTCATTTTGTGTGGCTTATTTTGAAACTTTCCGGCTTACAAAAGCTTATCACAATATATTTCGTAATTATGTAGATATATCGCAACACCGATCAATCACAACATTTAAAGCAACTAACTTCAATCAAATCATTAAAATTAACTAACATGTAACAACATTTATCAGCTTAGTCCAACATCAAGATTAAAAAACCATAAAATCCCACACAAATGCATGATTCGTAATCGCAATCAAGAACATAAAGCTGATAACTTTATTCAAATCCAATACCAAGTACCCATCTTAACTAACAACACCCATAATTAATGCACATGCATAAATTCAATTTTTATAACACAATCAAGAATATAAACCAATAAATTTATACAACTTATTTGAATTCAATAACAAGCAACTATCTTAAATTCTTAATCAACATAAAGATAGTAAAAATAGAAATTAAATTTGGATATTTAAAATTGCACAAAATCAATTAATTAAATCAAACAAAAAAGGCAAAAATTATCATTTTTTAAAGGTGTGATATAAAATTAAAATATTAAAAGATGAGGATTGAATCGATGTAAGAACCTGAGTTGATTGTATATGATTAAAAAAGTCTACAAATTGAATAGGATGATGAAATCAGGGTTTAGGTGGTTGTTTTTATATAACAGAAGAAGACAAGTGTCTGGTTGGGTTGGAGACCTATATATATACGCTTTTTATCATCGACCGTTAAGGTCCGTTTGGTTGACTAATTTTGGCATTGGTTTAGTACTTATGGTAAAAAATGAATGTTTGGTATCTCTTGGTGGGTCTCAAAATTGGTAGTGAATGAAGAGAATCCAGCATATACAAATCTTGGGTTTTCTCTCACTTTATATATGTTGTTTGTCTTCTAGTAAAATAAATGGCTAGTAAAATAAATGGCTATATCATCTCATTATTTTGTTTTTAAATATTTTTTATATATTTTTCTCTTATATTGTTTTACAAAGTAAATAATACTTTAAATAGTTATGTTTTTCTCTCTCATTATTTAATACAAAATTTAAATCCTAATCCTAAACCTTCCACAAACCAAATGGGCCCTTAATGAAAAATCCAACCTTGTGCAATATTAGTAGCAAAAGATCGTTTATTAGCCAAATAATACGTACAAATCTATGATAACGCGCCTAAAAATATACTCAGTTTGAGCGTTATCAAGTTCGAGCCCATTTTAGGTTCATAACACTGAACAAACACTAGCCAGTTGACCCGTATCTATCATCACCCCTGAAAACACATCAGCAGATATTCATATCCTTTCCCACTAAAATATAGGGGTGAGCAGAAAAAACCGAAACCAAACCGAAAACCAAAAAAATCAAACCGAAATAACCGACCGAAACTAGAAACTGATGGTTCGGTTTTTACTTTTTCAAAAACCGAATATTTCGGTTCGGTTTTGGTTTTCGTCCAAAAACCAAACAGTAAAAACCGAACCGAACCGAACCAGTTTTATAATAATATATAATATAATATAAATAAATAATAAATCCAATTTTTAAATTCATATTTATTTTATGGGTGGAATTAATATATACATATCTTAATGTTTATATATGTGTTTGTTATGTACGTGTGTTTATCTAACAATATATCGTTACATATATGACAATGATCGTACTATGTGTATTTTCACTTGCATTTGTGTGTGTCTCATTTATATGTGTATAATTGTAGAAATTTGGGTAAACATTATTAAGCTCATATTGACAAAAAATAAAATAAAAAAGAATAACCAATTTTCTACGTAAAACAAGTTTATTAATATAAATTAGCCAAAACCAAATATAAACGGTTTGAAACCGAAAAAACCAAAAAACCGAAAAAACCGAACCGCCAAAAACCGAGCGGTTTCGGTTTTTGGTTTTATAAAAACCGAATTTTTCGGTTTGGTTTCGGTTTTAGCCAAAAACCGACCCAAACCGAACCGTGCACACCCCTATTAAAATGTATCAGCACCCCTGAAGACTCATCAGCGGATATTCATATCCACACCTGGTATCATTTCCATTCTTGGAATAAACTCATTCGAGTTTAAAGTATGAAAGAGTTCAAGGACTCTCGGGTTTCAACGGCTTCATTTGGGTTTAACGGGTTTCAAGTCAGGCTTAGAGTATGCACGACTTCAGCGGGTTCAGTGGGTTTAGCAAGTCAGCGGGTTCAGCTCACTGATGTTCAATTCAATGTACCATGACCAAACTTAGTTGAACCATATCAAGCTATGCCCAAAACACCAGCTGATTATGATCAGTCCCTTCATGGTACAACCTATGGCTCAGCAACCCGCTTTTAATCATTCTATTGACATCACAATTTCAGTTGTTAAACCTACGGCTCAACGACCCGCACTCTTGGGTTTAGGAACTCGCCTTTCAAAGTCACTATGGGTTTAGAGATGAGTTAGAAATATATCAGAGCTGAATCAGTTCCCTATAAACTGAATAAACCTTGTACCTATTTCATTCCCTGATAAACCCATTTATACCATTTCAGGCTAAGCCCGAAACTATGAACGAAACATCCAAGCCACCCCTGATTCTAATCATTCCATGAGTCACTGGTTATTCAATTGATCCGTACCCACTGATATTTATCAGCACTCCTGATGACATCAAATAACGTTTATTTTATAGCGTCGTTTATCCCATGATATTAACCCATTTTGTATAATTATTGCAAAGAATTGTTACTTAATCGTTTATATTTGAGAATTGCAATAATTATGGAGTAATTGGTGAAACATAGCAAAAGGTGCGCATTCTGGAGCTTAAATGAAGATATTTTGAAGATTACTATTCTGAAGACCAATACGCCGTATCCATCAAGAAGATACGGCGTATCCGTGCCTGCACTCACCAAAGACCACAGAAGATTAAAGAGCAATACGTCGTATCCAGAGGACTCAATACGCCGTATTCAAGATATGAAATCAATATAATATTCTGGAAGATATCAAACGTGGTCCCTACTCCAAGAAATCCCAATACGTCATATCCAACCCATTGGATACGCCGTATTGAACCGACTTCCAGACATTATAAATAGAAAACTCAAAAACGAGTTTTAAGTGTGCTAAATCATATTCTCGATACCTAAACCACAAAAGTCGATTTTCAGAAGAGAAAAAGAGCAGAAGAGGTCGAGCAACGTATTCAATTCCATAGGAGACATCGTGTAATTTCATATACTTTAGTAATCGTTCAGTTTTTGGTATCATTCGTTAACTCGGTTAGTTTACCTTGGCTAAATTATTACTCTTGTATTTATTATGACGTTTGAAGGCTAATACCTTCGGGTATTAGCCATTATTATGAAGATCTGAATGTTTGGTATTTGTTTATATCGATTTCTTGATTTATCGTTGTATGCTTGTTTATGTTTATCAATTTATACTTGTTTACGCGCTTTTGTATGCGACCTATCATTCAACTGGATCTAGCTAAGTGGACCAAGCGGATCTAGAGTCCGGGATAGCTCTCCATATAGTAATTTATACACCTAGAATAATAGTTACACAAATATTGTCCTTCTAAGTCTGTGTCTAGGATACGCTTCGGGCTTAACTAGTTAATTGGATATTGCCAATGGTTTATTGATCGTGTTGACTAGCAGGTGACCTAGATAATTCAACAAATAACGTTCTGATTCCATTGGATAGTTGGACAAGTGGACTACTAGTGTATAAATTTCCATTAAGCGGTAAGTGGATAAAGTCTCTATGAGCTAGGGTTTAACAAGATCACCATTGCTTTAATTCCTAAGATAGATTATAATCAGCAAATAAGGATGCTTTATGCAGATGCTTTAATTGTGACATAATTAATGTGTCTATGTCTTAGGATGATGTAACGCCTAAGTCTTAAGAATGATACGCCATCTCGAGAGAAGAAATCATTGCACTTAATAAATAAACGAGCGTTCTAATCAGATTAATAATGGTTAATACAGTTTTCTTAAATAAGGTTCGACCACTTTTTTATCTTTTGTTAATTAGCTTGCGTGGGTAACAATTTCTTCAATTGATTGTAGTCACCAACCAAACCGTGCCAGTCACTCAGGCTGAAAACCCCCCTTTTCTATTAGAATTAGGATTTAGACTGACATAGATTTAACATAGGATTAGACTAGAATTAACATAGATTAGATAACCAAGATATTAATTAAATTGATAGATTTAACCTCGCTCTCAGTGATCGACACCCTACTTACCACAAAACTACTACCGATCGGATACATTGCCCGTTAAAGTGTTGTTTTTGGTTGAGTCGGCAAAATATAAATTTAAAACTTGAATCATATAAAAAATAACCCTACACTACAACACATCAAGTTTTTGGCGCCGTTGTTAGAGAGTGAAAATTAATCTTGATTTTTATTTTGATATTTTGGTTTTTAACATTATATTAGATCTAACCCTTAGGATTAGTGTAATTTAGATTAGTGTATTATTATGCTTGTTTATTTAATCTGTTAGTGTGATACGGCGTATTCAGTTCACTGAACGCGACGTATTTGTTATTTTATAGTTTTTCTAGAAAGATTGTTTCAAGATGGACGATCCAAACCTTACTATGGAAGAGTACATCAGAATCGAAGAAGAAAAAGCTCGTAGGCGTGGTCGGGTGTTTAATTGGCAAACTGCTACATATGGGAAGATCAGGATTGATGACGATCTTCATGACCTTAGCTCTGTGGAAGCTAAATTCCCAGCTATAGTCATTAAAGATGACTTTGCACCTCAAGATACACTTCAAAACAAATCTCAAGTAAGTACTCCCGTTAACGATGAAATCGACTTTAGAATATCATTTGACGAATCCGATGATGAGGATTATACAATAATTTGTGACACAAACTCTTTTTCTTATAAAATGATTTCTATCAACAATTTGAAAACGGATTCGAAAAACGATTATGAAAAAGTCATGCCTTCAATTCCATCATCTAAGCTCGCAATCAGTTGTTTTGATGATTTAGACTTCTTTAACGATTTTGAAAACGAATTTTCAACCATTGTTTACAATGATGCTCAAACGTCTAAATCAGATTTATTAACTGAACCAATTATAAACCCCTAACATATCGATGAATTTAATGACAAAACATCATTGTCTGAATATGATGAGGAGGAACAAAATGTTTTGTACTTTAATGATCTATTTCCCTTCAACATTATTTGTTTCGATGATTTAAAATCAGAAAAAGACAATGATAATGATAAAATCAATATAATACAATCTTTTAAAAATAATGAATCTACACATGGGTCAAATACGCTTTTTGAAACAAGTCACGATAAAAAACACTAAAGATTTCAGAACGGGAAGTTTGGTCATAAACTTAAATGTAAAAATCTTGATTTGGATATATTACGCAAACGGAATGCTATTCTATCTCATTAAGAATTTATGCGCGCCGTTTGGCGTTCCGTTCGACCCTAAGCGGTATTATAAGGATGGTGTTTGTGCAATAATGTTGCGGAGGACAAGGTACATTTTCTTTGCTTTACTTTAGGAAAATTGGTCTCCAAGGTTAGATACGGCGTATTAGGATAAAACCAATACAGCGTATCCACTGCTTTTAACAAGCGTTGACTAAGTCAACAAAATTCGCCTATACGACGTATTTAACTCACTTCGATATGGCGTATCGAGTTTGGGTATAAAAACTGACTCAATACGCCGGATCTGAATTTACCACAAAACTTTTACTCCACACACACACACACAAAATTTTTACTAAACCAAATTCTTGGAGATCCGTTGTTTTCGATTCATTATCATATTAGTTTCTTTGTCCAAATCATATGGTAATAGGCTCGATCCTTTCTCTCTTTGATTTTTAATTTCAATTTAGGGTTAGGGTTTAGATAGGATCTAGTTTTTAGGAATGATGCCATTAGGAATTGAAATCCTTTTACTTTCCCCCATCCTAGTTTTTTTGTTTGAAATATTGAAAGGTTTTGAAACGGGTTAAAACGGGTAAAACAGGGGAACCCCTGTTTGTTTTTATAATTGCAAACCAATACGGCGTATCCAGCCGCTTGGATACGACGTATTGATTAATTTTTACCCAATTTTAAAACACCAATACGACGTATTCATTAAATTGAATACGGCGTATTAAGAAAATTAGGATCTTGAATTCGCAGACCCATACGCCCTATTGACCAAAAACCAATACGGCATTGATTGCGTAAAGTTTTATACACGTATATTAATATAAATATAGAAAATTACCAAACTACCTTGAGGACAAAAGTAATAAGGTAAATTCTCACAAATATATATAATAATACGTATATTTACCGGTAAGTGATTCTCGGGTATAATTCTTCGAAGATTTATGAAATTGAGACCGCGTTTGTTGTTTGGACAATGGTTTGAATTGGTTTAAAGATGATTTGTTTTCTAAAATCCTAAAAAATGAGCAAATTAAAGGAAAATTAAACCTAACTTTAATAACGGGAAATTAAACTTTAACAGGAACCCTAAATGGTGATTAAAAACCTTAAATTTCCAAAATTAAACCTAAAATGAATTTTTCACTTTTAATAGACTCTAATTGACTAAAAAGTAAGTTGAAAGAAAACTAAAACAAAAACGGCGTTGAATTGAGCTTAAAAATACAAAAAACGTGAACGGAAACGAATCCCGTTCTTTAAAAATTGAAAATTTGTAATTTTAACCCTACGGAAGCAAGACTAATTTTCCTAGAAACTATATGATAAAAGAAAATTTTCTAAAAAAGAATTATATTTTTTGATTATTTTTCTATTTTTTATGAATTTTTAAAGTTTTTAATAAACATAAATGTTTAAAAATAATAAACTAATTATAAAAATTCTGACAGAATAAGCAAATCCTAATAAACCTATAAAATGCAAACTGTTTGGGCTTTTTAAGAACAAATAAGCTAAGAGAAAAGTCAAATAAGCTAAAACAGATGAAAAGCTATATCTAATAAGCACAAGAGATCAAAAATAAGCAATGACAATAAGCTAAAAAGACAGAAAAGTTAAAAAGCTTAAAAACACTTAAAATTTTACACTAGAAAGCAAATTAGCTCAAATAAGCAAATGACAAAATCAAATAAGCTAAAATGGACTTATACTAACCTAATAAGCTAAACTAAACATAAATAAGCTATAACAATAAGCAGATAAGCTAGAATAAAGGAATAAGCACTTATGGTGTAAATTGTTAACCAAACAGCCCCTTAAGGCACCTTTGAGCTTATTTTTAAATAAGCTAAAGGATCCTAATGGACTTTTGGCTTATTACCTTAAAGAGTACACCTAAAATACTACTTAAAACAACTTTTTAAAACCATTTTGAAATTCAGGAGTTTAATGAAAAGGCTTGTTGAAAACAGCTTATACACTAAGAACACATAGTTACTTTTGGTTTAAAAAGACAAAAAGCTTATTTTAAGGCTAAAAACAGATAACTAAATAAGCTACTTTTTGAATACTAAGTTAAGACAGATTAACCACTAACCTAGATCTACTTGTATGCCAAATATCTAAATCTAATTCCTACAATTATCTTCTGAAAATTGATCATGAAAACAGCTACTTGTCTTTTTAAACTATCTGGTGCAGTTTACAACCAAATTGACCAGGATGTAATTCAAACAAGTGCAGACTATTAAACTAAACTTACTACACTCTAAATCAATAAACTAAATGCAAACAGGTCATGTCCATGACTAGAATAAATAAGAGCTTATATTGCAAATGAAACTAACAGATTTGAACTTAAATGAAACTGTGAAAACTAATTAACATTAATCTAGCTTCTAAATCCTACTCTAACAAACTTTTTTGAGAAATTAAAACTGATTTCAAAAGACCAAATGGCCACTAACAGTACTAACTTGTAGTTAGTACTGCTATGCCAAACACCCATTTATTTTTATCAAAATTCATTTGAGCTTATGAAATAGAAATTTAGTGAACAAGACTTAATTACCAGATAACAAACAACTATTAACTAACCTTATGAGCTTATACAAACAATCAAATAAGCCAGAATCATTAAGCTACTAGTTATGCTAATATTTTTAGATTTTTATTGATTTATGAGATAATATAAAAAAACTACGATCTAGACTATTAAAACTAAAAACAAATAATCAAACTTAACTAATAAGACATAATAAGCAATTATAAGCACAAATAAGCAAGTAAGTAAGCAGATTAAGCAGATTCAAACTATGAAATTAAGGACAGAAAAGATACATGAGAACTTACAAATGCCTTAGCTAAACAAAGGCTTAATTTGCTCAAAGAGCTGTCAATAAGCTCTAGCTTATCACAAGGATAAGCTAGTAAAGTCCTATGAACTCTTCCATTGCTAGTTCATCATCCAAGCAACCAAAATCCTTATTAAGCATAGGTATTAACTAATTTTAAATGTTTAAGTTTATTAAATGACTAATTTGAGCTCAATCTGAGCTTAGAGACTCAGAGAGCTTATGAAGAGCTTATAAGAGTAGCTTGTGAAATAGTTGAATAGAAGCATTTAAGATATATAAAAGCTTATAAGTAAAAACAGATTGTAAACAAGTAAACTATGATTTTATTGATTTAAAACTGAATATAAAACTTTGGAAATGAAGATTACAATAAGCTGAAAACTAAATTTTAAAATTACATTAGCTAAAACTAAATTAATCTACTATTAAAAGATAGAAAAAGAAGATGTTGTGTGTGTGAGGCTTGCTCTCTATTTATAGCCTTGGAGTGAAGCTTCTAGGAGTGAAGCTTCTAGGAGTCTAGCCCGCTTCTCATCCGTTTGATCACGACCCTTCATTAATTTCCAATCATTGGATTCCCATTCATCATCGTTAGATTAAATAACGAGCACACGGATTGCCAACGTGGCATTCTGTGTGTCAGACCCTTTTGTGCTTCTTTTGGCTAAGATTTAGCGTAAAAAACCTTGTCCTTGTGTGTTTCTTTCATATATTTGCGTGTCCTCTTTGTGGTGTTTGACCAATGAGAGCCTTTGGTGGCATCTAACTCTGCCACATCGTACCTTGGTACTCGAATCATAGAGCCACATCATCAATTTTAATTACCCCTTTAATTTTGACGAGAGGTTAAACTGAAAGAGATGATGAATAGTAAATTTCCCTTAGCGCCTTTTTTTTAACTGAATAGGAGGGGTATTTGACTCGAGGAATTAGGTCGTTGACCTGGGCCCAGGTTTTATAACAAAAGAATTAGGCCATGTGTTTTAGTTCGGGTTATTATAGAAAGATAACGACCGTTATCTTTTTATATTTAAAGAGATAATGGTGTTAGGGCTTTAGGGTTTTTTTTATGTAAAATGGTTTTACTTAAGGGATTGTTTTGGTAATTTTTGGGGTTTTGTCTTCTTGTGGTTGACCAGTTGACTTTGAGTTGACTTTTTGACCTTTTAGCAATCAAATCCCCGGCTCTTGTGCACTCTTTTCCGTTCTCGTGTCCGTGTTTGTCCGGTTTTGGCCGTTTTCTTGTGTTATTTGTAATATCCGTACCTACACAATCACAAAGACAAAACAAGCAATATACAAGCATTTTATGCACAATTTCATCTTTTAAGGGCTATTTTTGATATAGAAAGAATATGTGATTTCTCACATATCAAAAATCCCCAAACTAAGTGATTGTCGTGTCCTCACGCAATATTATATGCCCTAAAACCAAATACCTCAAAACTTCCCCAAACTAAATCTTTGGAAAGTAGCAAAGACTTTTGTGGGGAAAGTTAAAAAATCACAAGCTTTAAAACACTCCATTTTCCCATTTTTCAAAACCTTTTCATTTATTATTTTTTATTTTTTTATTTTTTTTATTTTTATGAACTTAGAATATTTCGACTTTCGTTATTTCCATAACTGTTAGGGATCATAGAACAAGATGCATTTCGATCCGAGAATGCCCCAAAAAGGATAAATTCATCGTCCCCGACTTTTCACTTGCTCCAAACCAAGCTTAAAACGAAATCACCGCTAAATATCAGTTAAGATGCTAACACTACTCATATTTGCAACTTGTGAACTTTTCACTCCCGACATTTATTATATCTTAAGTGATTGTGCTATTTTGAATTTCAACCATGGATCAACGTTTTGCAAAATACTATGCTTCACGTTCCACCTGAGAATAATGAGTTTGAAGGAGAGATCATCCCATGTAGCGACTTTCGTCTCGGCACATCCCAACCTTGCGGCTAAGTGACCAGGCTTTTGACACCCCACAGAGACTAGTATCGGGACTCATGGACCTAAGGTTTCAAAAACTCTCAGGTTTCCCGTATATGCATAGCTTTTAAAATAGAATAGTCAAAATTCAAAAGCATATTTGAATTTAACAAAAAGAAATCTATTTATTAATTCAAACTTAAATATTTATGCAATTATATCTTTCAACCTTTTAGAAGGCTGCAACATTGGTTGTGAGCCGGCAAGATGCATCAAACTTTTATCAGTCTCGGATTTTTATTCTTACTATGGGCTTTCTTTAGAAGACTACCACATCGGTTGTGAGCCGGCAAGAGGTAGTAAACTTTTATCAGCCCACAGTTTATGTTTATTATTATTATTATTTATTTTATTTATTTTTTATTTTTTATTTTTTTATTTTTTACTTTATATAGAAAATGCTTCTTTTTAAAAAATTCAAGTATAAGTTTGAACTAAGACTAAATTTTTTGCTATATATTACATAAAAATTGTTGATTTAAGTTTAGTCTCCAAAATCAGCACGTATATTAATCCGGTTAAGAGCTTATGGGAGAAAAAGTCATAAATTACATACATGAGCTCTTAAGATTTCCAACTAATCCTTGTTTAGCATCCCACTCATACTTAACTCTATCATTTCTCGTTCTTCGCGAATTTCCGCGAACGCTTATCCTAAAAGTTAAGGAACAAGCTAGAGCTCAACACGCTCGATCGGGTCAAAATTTACTCTTACTCTACCCAGCAGGAAAGTCAAAATTGTGACAAAAACATTTATTTTATTTTTGAAAATTTTAATTTTTTTTATTTTTTTGAAATATTTTAGTAGGAAAACGGGGTACTTGAGAACAACGGGCAAAAGTAGCTAAGATTATATCGAAGATATACTACTCCATACTAAAATTAAACATTGTCCTCAATGTTTCATAATCTAAGGCTAAAAACCCCATACTAGAACTCAAAAAAGGTCGAATGCATAACTCAAGCCTGAAGAAAGTATCACACAAATCTCAAGCCGTTTATCAAGTGTGCTAAAAGATAAATGTTAGTCGATAAAAATCTTTAGGATATCGGATTTCCCCAAACTAATGGTAAGCAAAGGCTAGGAAGCTCGAGTGAACCGGGACACAATACCGAACACGAGAGTCTTCAAAAAATTATGGGTCAATCCTACAAACAATCACAAGTACAAACAACAACAAGAATCGGAAGAGTACAAGCCTCCTCACATCACAATAGAAATAAGAAAGAAAATTGAAGGATAAGCATAGGGTGCCTCCCATGAAGCGCTTTGTTTTTGGTAACCGAGTCACATAGCTTGACTCGATCCCCGAATTTATTCATCCTTGGAGAAAGTGTGGAGATCTTGGACTACCTTGGGTGGTAAGTCCCCTCCGAAGTAATGCTTCACACGATGACCATTCACCTTAAAGTTTGGACCATCGGGTTGAGATAACTCAATGGTTCCGTTTGGAAAAACTTTGGTGATGGTGAAAGGTCCTAACCAACGAGTTTTAAGCTTTCCTGAGAATATCTTTAGACGAGAGTTGAAGAGTAAAACTCGATCATTGAAAATGCGGTTTTTGATCTTTGAGTCGTGAAGCTTCTTCGTCCTCTCTTTATAAATCAAAGAATTTTCATAAGCTTGATCACGAAGCTCATTAAGTTCATTAAGTTGAAGCTTACGGTGATCACCCGCGGTTTTAAGATCGAAATTAGCATGTTTCAAAGCCCAATATGCTTTATACTCTAACTCTATAGGTAAATGGCAAGACTTTCCATACACTAACTTGTAAGGCATACAACCAATCAGTGTCTTAAAAGCAGTATGGAATGCCCACAAAGCGTCATCTAGTTTGTCAGACCACGAGGCACGGTTTTCTTTAACCGTCCTTTCTAGAATACGTTTTAAACCTTGATTGGACACCTCCACTTGACCGCTCATTTGAGGGTTGTAAGCGGTAGCAAGATGATGTGTGACCCCATACTTAGGCATTACTTTAGCAAACTAATCATTACAAAAATGGGTCCCACGATCGCTTATAATAGCTATAGGTGTTCCGAATC
>BQNB010086147.1:0-28277 GCA_026074375.1 Tanacetum coccineum | reverse complement strand
GCCCTCAATGGGCTTAACTGGTCCAACAGTGGCTAAAATGCCACTGTTATTGTTCTATTAACGTGTCCTAAACTCGATAAGCTTTGAGGCTTAAATAAGCTCGTTTAAGCTATGTTTCTTTCATGCAAAATCACATTTAGATACTACGCCGCTTCCTTAACCGAGCCAACTATTTGCATGATAAAGTTTACGTATAGATTTGCGTATATTCGCGTCCCAAATGCCGTGTTTGAACCTCGACTTATATTATGTTTATATCGAATACTTGTTTTTATGTGAAACCGAATAAGCTCATGCTCATTTATATGACTTATTTTTCGTATGAAAACTAGTTTAACGCCACACAAGTTAACATACATGACAAGGGATGGGTCTCGTATGGTTTCACTCATACGAACCCGAACCCATATAAACCTTGCATCACAACACTACTTACAAACATGAAGTATTCTAAGCCCTAGACAATGGAAGTACGCATAAGCCATAAGTCCTTACAGTGGGTGAATAAAAGTCGAGTCGAGAAGTCGAGTGCAAAACGTCTCGTGTTTAACCCTAGCTTCCAAAGTTACTCGAAACCCTAGTGTATTTTTCCCTAACCCGAAACTCTTCGAACCTAGTAGGCGTGCACTTGAGTGTCTTGGTGTGCTTGTATGCGGTTTGTGACCCGAATAAGAAGAGAGTGTATATGTTGAACTCGTTTAAGTGTTTGTGTTTTGTAAGAGTGTAAAATGGTGAATATGTGTGTGTATTTATAGGCAAATACTTAGTTACATATTCCTAGTCACACAAACCAAACCAAAACCGGCCTAGGTTAGTGGTTTCTAAGGCTTCTAGTTAGCAACTCATTGTTTTGTTAAAACAACTAAGTACATGTCTTAATTAGAGGATCAAGGTACAAGATTTACCTAAGATAATGGAAATCTTATGATTTGTGTGTGTGTTTTGTGTTTAGCCGCGGCATAGAGAAGAAAAGGGGATCCTAAGTGGTCTTTAACCATTGTGTATTAGTTATCTAGGGAACATTAAGGACTAACATTAATTAAAGAGGGTTTGTACAAGTACTTAGCAAGATCCTTAAAGATTTCTAGTTGATTTAGTGCCCAATATTCGGCCATAGTGGGTATTAACACAAGAATTTGATTAAATTTTGTGTTTAAGGTTTATAAGTGGGTATTAGTTTGAGTCTAGGTATTTCCAGGGTGTGTCCAAATGTATTTTATTGCGAAACATAAACCTTTTACGTGACCAATAAAAATAAAATACGCAGAGTTAATAATTATCTTCTTAATAATTATATGACACTTGTTTGACGTAAACCTTGATTTATTTGGTGACCGTTTACGTTAAATGATTATTTCTAGTCTACGCGATTTTTGCTTAAAAGTTAAATTAAAAGTAAACGCGTATCGGACCAAAATAATCAGTGACGAATAAAAAGAGTCGTAAATGACCTGAAATTAAGAAATGTTACATTTTACATAATCAAAATTTGACAAGTGTCATTATTTATGCCACACATCCCGTGGTTGGATTCTAAACAAAAGCTATAAATGACAAGGATCTAGTCTAGTAGTCTGGTGGTCCTCCCTTATGGTTCTTGAGCTCATGGATCTTGTCCAGAAGACTCTTCATATCTGATCGGTGGCGAATCTGGATATC
This sequence comes from Tanacetum coccineum, assembly GCA_026074375.1. Lineage (NCBI taxonomy): Eukaryota > Viridiplantae > Streptophyta > Magnoliopsida > Asterales > Asteraceae > Tanacetum > Tanacetum coccineum. The sequence continues at coordinate 26,618 of BQNB010086147.1, read as the reverse complement.
CTCGATGAGTATCTCTAAAGTAGAAGTCCTGACACGAGCAAGAACAATCTCGTCGTCATGCCCCATTTGCTTTCTCTGAAATCCAGCAATCTGGGTACGGGCTTCTTGAAGTTCGGTTTCTAGTTGGTCAAAATCTCATTGTATGATTACTCGACCATTACCAAGACCTTCTATCTTATCTTCCATGTGCTCAATGCGCTCAAGAGGGAGCTCATCTAAGTGATTCAAAATAGTCTCGATCTGTTCCTCATGGCGCTCCAGACTCGTCTTATGAGAACTTTCTCCAATCTCAAATACTTGAGGTAGGGCAGAAGTAGAGGAGGATGATCGGGAACGGGCTCGTTTCCGAGATGGTAAAATCTCTTCAGGAAGAAAGAAATCTCAGGGATCAAACATTGGTGATAGTGGTAACACTGGAGATGGAGGCAAAACAGTTGGTGGAGCAATAGGAGCTTGTGGTAGTGGAATAGGTGACTCATCATTAGTAGCATTATATGCTTGCATGACCTTCATATATGGATCATCGTGGAAAGGTGAGATGGCTAGCGAGGCCAAAAGATCCTTAGATAAATCCTCTGAAGGATCAGAAGAAGTGTTTCCCGGTGAGGCTGGGGAATAGTCCGGTGAAGCCGGGGTATAGTCAGGAGTATTCGTAGAGGAAAAAGCATCCTCAACATTGGAATTAGATAGGACGATAATAGGGTGGGTGGATGTAGACATAATTCTGTAACAACCCAGTGGTAAATAACATAAGTTATTTATATATAATTAATAGTTATGTATCTTTACATACTATTCAGGAAATGTAGTGGCACGGAGGACTTTCTTGGATGAAAAATGGTTATAGTTTAGGTTTTAACCTTGTTCTCTATAACCTCGGCTCTTGATACCAATCTGTAACACCCCCTTATTTGACATATAGCAGCGGAAGCTAAATTAGGGTATTACTTCATGAATCAACAGTCATAATCATAGAAAACGACTCAAAAGAGACGTTTTGGAAAATTTAGTTATCATTCAATATTATTTTAGAGTTTTACAAAAGGAGGTCCCAAAATACATATGAAAACATAGAGTTTGAATGATAACAAGTTTGGATGTCCTCAAGTCCAATGCCACTCCGTGCCATAGGTTGCTCAATTACCTGAGATAAACATGCTAAAAAGGTCAACACAAAGGTTGAGTGAAATTCACAGGTTTGAAATGTAATAGTTGAATACAAGTCATCATAAGTGGTAATAATTGTACAATTACAATTATCATGGAAAACAGTATTATTTCCCTAAGCTCATGACACCAACACGTTAACATGGAAATCACCTCAGTGACATTATTAAGGAACAAATGTCCTCTTGGAAAGGTAACTTGCCAAAGTTACCCATTATTCTCAAATATAGTGCGTTTGATTACCTCATGTATAGGTAAACACAAACGGGATTCGTCAATCCCAATAGATCTATCCATAATATTCGCGTTCACTCGCAAGTGATTAATGGTTCATGATTAAATGATATTGGCAGTAGAGGTAAACTTAGGCAATAATATATCAGGATAGCATACAGTTGGAAAATACTTGTATTCATGGTTTATAGCATGTATCCCCCCACAGGATTTGGAAAAACATATAAAGGTGGGACTATGAACTCACCTTGATAAGGTAGTTGATTGATTTGAAATTTAATTCAAATGGAAGTAAACAGCCTCGTCACGCAACCTAGGGTAATATGTCAAGTCTTAGTTTGATTGTTTCAAAACTTTATTTCATAAAGTTTAACGTAAATGATTTTGGTTTATTAGTTTGTGAAAACATCGTATCACTGTTCGGGCTATCATAATCCAGAGGTCATGCAGTAAACGTTTGAGGAGCTAGGACACTTTAAATCGTAAATCCAGCAACTCGTCAAAACGTCTACCCAAATGAAAGCCCCGACATGAAAATTCCCTATGTAACGAGATACGTTATAGTTTAAATGATAGGATTTTATCTTTTTAAGTTTCTTCAAAAGCTAGTGGATGATAAATTATGTTAAATATATAACATAATTATTTTATAGTGTTTCGATCAACGAATGATAATGATGTGTCAGGCTTTAATAAAATCGAGTCTTATGATATTTAAATATATTTTTATAATTAATATAAAAATATTACCTTTTATACCTTTGAGAATATGAAAATGACAATATATACCCTTGGTATATATTAATTTACACTTTTAACCCTTTAATTATATTTTAAACAATTAACCCTTAACTTAGAAATATGGAAAAATAGGCCCTTGTGGTTTTAACTTTAGGATAATTACACTTTTGGCCTGAAAGTTTAATAATTTTAAAAGTTACAATATATACCCCTCATGCATATACGATTTGCATTACTAGTCCAAAATCCATATACTTTGTATTTTAATCTTGAAATTAATTTGCAGCATATAGCTTATTACTATAAGCTAAAATAAGTAAGTTTTACGAGCTTGTAGCTTATGAAAAGAGCTTATGAGCTTAAAAATCCAAAATGGGCACGTTTGGTTTTAAAATCTTAACCCGATGGGTTTGAGCTTTTAGGATTTGTTTTTAAGTTTATAAAAATGATAGAATAGCTTATTAGAATAGCTTATTAGATCAGCTTATGGCTTTTAGCTTATAGGTTTTACGAAAATAGCTTTTAGGGTTTTAGAGGTGCGTTTGGTTTAGGAAAACCAAACGAGTAAGCTTTAGGGTTTAAGGGCTTAACTCATGTGATCATAAAAGATGTAAGAAACTTATTAAGATGGGAATAAGCTCATACTAGCTTATTTGTAGAATTCGAATGGATTAGGGTTTTCCCAAAGTGGGTCGAATTAGGGTTCGGTTTGGTTTAGGGTTTCCAACAAGGTTTTAACTTGTACAAATGATTAAAACAAGTTTATATATGATCATAGACATAACAAGAGCTTATTGAACTAGATAGAAAGCTTACTTAGTACACGAAATAGTGAAAATGGGTTGAATGGAGCAAATGAGACCCGAAACCTTTAGGAGATAAATCAAGGACCTTTGTTCTTGTTTCTTGGCTTTTAAATAGCTTATACTTTCTCTTCTTCTCTTCCTTAGCTTGGTTAGAACATGATTTTGAAGTAGTGTTTAGCTTAATGGTAAGTTTATGGAAGCATGCATGTTTCGGCTATATATAGGGGTAAAGAAGAGTAGTAGCCAAGTTAGGAAAAGTAGTGACCAAGGTGAGCTAGGAGTGATGGCCAAGGGATAGCTAGGATGACTAGTATATAAGCTAGGCGTAGCTTTGAAAGTTCTTTAGAGGTGAGAAAGGTTCGTATAAAAGGATGTGATAAGGAGGTTACCTTTGGTTGCCAAGTTAGGCTAGATGGGTGACAAGGAGAGATGAAAGGTGCTTAGCAAGGTAGTAGGTAAAGTGGTGCATCATGGAGAAGGGTGGTAGTTTGCTTAGGTCTTAGTTTGAGCTAGTTAAGGGGTAACGGGTCATTTAGGGTTTTCAGGTTTGGTTTTTAGTTTAAGTCGAACTAGGGTTAGGATTAGAGAGGGAAAAGTGTTTAAATATGATGCATTGGAGTGCTTGTACTTAGTGCTAAAGAGGTGATACGAAATCCTTAAGAAAATGGAAGGAAATGAGCTAGTTTGAATTCGTGCTTTATCAACTTGTACTTTGGGCTTAAAAGGGTTGTACATTTGTTTTGGAGGGAAAATATATTTGAATGTTATGCATTGTACACTTGTACACATGTCTTAAAATCTTGTACCTTTGTATTTGTAAAGTAAACATTACATAAGGTTTTGTTTTTTAAAATGTTAACATATAAATCCGTTTTGTATTAAATGTTATGAAAGGTATGTTAAATAGATAATGTTTGGTAAAATGGTGATTAAAACATATTGCTTGACATATTATAATGTTTACTTGACATAAACGTTGATGGAAATCGCATTAGTAGGTTGCGTGAGCTCGTTTACTTTGGTAATGTAAGTTACGTTACATTATGGATGGAAAAATCTTTCCGTGAAAATGGTTGCATCTAATTTAATAGATGGAAATTACACTGAGGAAAATTGCATCTTATTTAATAGAAGGATAATTACATAGAAGAAAATTGTGGGTTGTTATACATAATATTGTCATAGCAGTCATAAGCACATATCTTGTCTGAAACAAAACCACATTTCGTACAGATCAATTCAAAACATTTCAAAACACATTTGAGTATCATTTTCCCCCAACAGAAAAAGTAGTAAAAAGGTGGCTACGAAAACTCACGCTCAAGCATGTCTTAGCAACCCAACTCAATCACACAAGCAAATTGCAACGAAAAGCGGACGGCCCGCCACGTCCCTATCCCTTAATTTCCCATTTTTAAAACATCCATTTTCAGAAAACAATCTTCACGTTTGATGCGAGAGTATAGACGCAATTGTAACAATTACACCAAAACAATTTAAGTGGTATGATGGTTGACAACTTATTCCCACAATCAATATCAATCTCATACCCTCGATAATACATCCATAATACTATTGTTAGAGAAAATATGATAAGTAATAAAAATAAATATATATAATTAATAATATAAATATAATCTCGACAATCTATTATTTCGTAAACCTTAGTCCCACCTCAAAATAAATATTATACGGTTAAAGAATGAAAACGTTACCATAATAAAAAACATTAAGAAAAACTGTTGAGAAAAATTATATTTTGTCTTTTAGTGAAATTATTAATAAATAAAAAATAATTAAATAAATATATTATCATTAAAATCAAAAATCCATGTTTTTAGGAAAAATTTCTAAGTGTATTTACGAAATTTTCGACATGACCCGTACTATTATTTTATAACAACTATTTCGCCCACGTTTTCAATACCTCATTTCAAACAAATTTTCATCCAAAATTAACACTTTTCCGACAAATTCCAAAATCTCAATCTTTAACGTTTACTAAAACATTTTTCCCAAAATAATAATTCAATATCACTTCGTAAATAACATTATTTCACTTTCAAAAGTCCATCAAAACTCTCATTACGACTAAATATCGCTTATTGGGCCTTAAGGCCCAACAAGGGTCCATTAGGATATTTATAAGTCCAAAATATGATCCAAGTCCAAAACCAAAGTCCATTTACATACAAATGTATAATACTGTATATGCAGAAAAAATCCGACCGACAGAAGCCCTCCCATTAAGCCGCGCTGCAATATAGACTTATTGGGCCGTTATTCAATAAACTCCAAATTACGTAAAATTAAGCTAAAAATAATCTAAATAAGCTACGATCTATCCGCATTTGGATTACTACCATAAGTCCCAAAAATAGTTCCACAAACATACGCCATAACACAAAAAAATAATCAAAATACTTTCCTAGTTGTTTTTGGGGAAGAACTATCATGTGGCATATAAGTAAGCCCAAAAGAATCCTAGAAATAGCTTAAAAAATAAGCCTGAATAAGGCCAATACAAGCTACTAATAGAAAAAATAAGCAATCTAGCATCATAAATATTCAACCATCACGACCACAACATCAAAAAACTGAACTTACAAAACCCTGGAAACCCTCTTTATTCCATTATTATTGTTTACATACAAGAACGAACCAAACACAACGCATTATGACACATCTTTCTTTTTCGTTTCGTTTCCTCTAAAAATTGATTTTCACAACGATCAACTATGTACAACAACCATCTATTGCTTCAAATAAACCGCAAAATGCAGGACAAACGAAATAATTTACTATTTTGGAAACTTTCCATAACAAATCAAATAAAACTCAAAAATGTATAATTCGACATGAAACCAGACCAACCCAAACCAAACTTGTGGTTTAAATAATATACCCAAGAGACAACTCGTAATCAACACCCCCGAAATATCACGTTCTCAAAGATCAAAGTTTGGAAAATTTAATGGTGGATGTTGTGTCGAGTATGGCGGCCAAAGTGGCGGCCGGATAATGACACACACAACACTTATATTGTGTGTATTTTAAAAAAAATGATAAAGGATAATTGGATAATGTTTCTAGTGGAAAGCATATAAGTGGTATAAATGGGACAGAGGGTATAGGTCTAAAATTAAGCCACCTTTGTCTTACCTCTTGACTTCATCTTGACTGGATACAGAAACGCAATGCAGGACAGCACTAATCCAAGGGACTCGAGCCTTCTTTCGTGTCCGAAATCACTTAATTACTCTGTAAAACTGTACAACGCGTAAATTATCCCCAAAGTTAAATACATTTTATTCACTTTAAAAATACTTTTCCATTAACCTAGAGTATCTACACGACATATTTTTTACTTTACCCCTTTCAAAACTCATTTGGACATTAACAAACGTGTCAGACTTGTTTTTCGGCATTTCTCAAAATTCACGGGTCGAACCACCCGAAATACGAATAATACAATAATACCTTCCAAAAGGGATTATTAATCACAATAAACCTCAAATCATCACATATCTCATAAAATCACCACCGTCAACACGGTACAAAATCTGAATAAACTGACAACAGTCAAATAGTCAAAGGACTATTAATGAAATATTCAGAACCCAAAAAGGGCAAAGGTTACAGCTGATTGGAATCTCGCATCCATACCAAAAGCTCAAAAGTTTCTACAAGGGGGTCTTGAACTTAGGACCTGAATATATCCGAGATGCAAAGATGGAAGAATGGCTCACACGCGGGCACGTTACCATGCATGAGATGGAATACTGAAGAAAGCTGGAAGGAAAAAGTCTAACTTAAAGACTAGCTAAAACAAAAGTGCTTCCTGGGAGACAACCTGGATTGTTATTTATTTTTATCGAGTCTGTCTTCTCAGACATCAATACGGCTTATCCGCTCCGTACCATACGGCGTATTGAATGTCTGGACGTTATCAATCCTTTATTTTCTATGCACTTTAATCATTATTGTCAGATTTGTCTATACGGCGTATTCATGTACATGATACGGCGTACTCGGCAAACTGGCCCGTATTTAGATACTTTTTATAGGCTTCTATATGGCATATTCCAGTTTATGGATACGGCAAATGATCACATGTATAGATTTCATTTAGTTTAATTAAATAAACCGTAGGTACCATAAGAGATAGGATATGCATGTTATATACCAATTATTATGTCACAGTACCACGCTGTAAAGGAAATCATACAAAGTTGTTGAAGTATCATGGGGAACATCTAGAATCCTGTGTGTGTTGTAGTCATGCTGGAATTTAGATGAACTTACAACACACAGATTCTGCTCTGGAGAGATTCTGAGACAATAGAAGAATCTATAACTACGAGCAAAATATTAGGGGAGTTTCTCATCCTAATTCTTTTAATTTCCCGTTTTTAATGTTTTATCTATACAACGAGGACGTTGTATAATTCAAGTGGGGGGATAGAATTAGAATGCATACTTGTCCTATTTTTCACACTAAAATGCTTTAATTATGCTCAAATTTAAAATTATTCAAGCATACTTTTGTGAAATTACTTATTATATAACCTGCACACAATAACCCTTATTAAATATTGTGAGGATTTAACATTATCCATTTCCAAATGTTTACCTAAATTACACAAAAATATGAGTGTGCCGGTGATGTTGTAGACTTTAGAACTTGGCTTGGTATATCTATTCAAGACCATAATAATGAATACTATGGATTTAGATGGAGTAACTTGTTTAAATTGGTAAATTTTTAGGGTTACAACCAAAAAGCCTATACATGTTGTTTTATTAACTAACTACACTGGTTAGTTAAATCCCCATATAAACCCTTTGTTTACTCTCATCTTAAGAGTAAGATACCCCTAGAAAAAACCAATAGAGCCAATCCTTTAGGAATAACACCAACTGTTTGTTTCGTTACACCTTAGCCTACCCTGTTAGATTAAGTCCATTATTAGTTGCTAGTTGCTTAAAGTGTAAAGTATGTATTTCCCGAGTCTTGTGTCATTTTCTATCTTTGGTACGGTTAGGAAGAAATTTGCACATTGCAAATAAGAATGTATAAAGTAGTCAAAACTCATGTATTTTTACTACCATCACAATTATTGGTACGTCCGAAGAATGAATAATTATTGAAGGAAGTATCCGGAATTATTATGATCGTAAAGATGGTGAAATTACACCGAGTTTCGTAGTTAGTATATGTTTAAAAAAATAAAAAAATTAGAAGAATTGCAACAAAAAAGAGGAGGAAAGTTTGAAGATAATCGTTTTGCAAAAGCTTAAACCGAAGGAATTATTTGAAGGATTGATTATTCGTTGATACGTCTTATAAGTCAACGATGTAAAGTTTTGTATAAAGTGGTAGATATTGCCACTTGTCTTGTAAAAGTATGTAAAGTATGGGATAATTGGGAAGTTGACCGTTACGGGAACGCCAACTTAGGTTGTTTTTTTATCAATGATCAAGACGTGTGTATATAGTTATGTCTTTTTTATGGTAACGGTCAGGAAAAAGTGTCTAGCAACTTGTACCTTATCTGTTTGGACTTAGTCTATTTGTTTCGTAGATTTTATTTAACAACAATTTATTTCCCTTTCCTAATCATTAACCTTGGGTTTTACTCGAATGAGGATGTGATCGAGTCATGCATGTCTATTCCGTCGTTATGGCCATGTATGCGTGATTCAGCTGCCTTGTTGGTTTATTACTTTTGGTGAAAGTTAGAAGATCCATACCCTATATCATTCTTCATCCTAACCCTTGGTTAAACTCGAATGAGGATGTGATCGAACACACATGTCTATTCCGTCGTTACGGCCATGTATGTGTGATTCAGCTGCCTTGTTGGTGTGGTACTTTTGGTGAAAGATTGTTAGAATGATCAACCCTAAGCCTTATAATAAAAACCCATTTTACCTTTATAAACTTGTTACTCCTTAGCTCTAGTGGTGGAGATGTGTATCCTTGCCAAGCCTATGATAGAATACTCGTCACGACCGAGCAATTGAGCGAATTAGTTACATGTTACCACATAGATTAGTTGAGTGATTTGAGTGTTTTCATCTCTTCCTAATTCATAGTGTTTGGTGGTGTATTTGGTAATTGATCAAAAAAATGCTTAAACTGAAAAAAATCCTTAGGATACATTTTTCAAAAACTTTTAAAGCTACTTGAGGACAAGTAGGATTTTAATAGGGGGATATTTGATGACATCAATAATGTCACTTTTATAGCATCATTTATCCCATGTATGTAACCCATTTTGTATAATTATTGCAAGAACTGTTACTTAATCATTTATATTTAAGAATTGCAGTAATTATGGAGTACTTTGTGAAGATTAGCAAAAAGGCACGCATTCTGGAGCTTAAACGAAGAAATATGAAGAAATTGAGACAGAGGACACCTATACGCCGTATCCCATCAAGAAGAACAGCGATCTTCTGTTGCTTGCACTACACAAAAACCACGAAGGAATCAAGATCAATACGCAGTATCCCAAAGAGTCCATAATCGCTTTATTCAATTTAGAAAGTAATAAAATATTCTGGAAGATATCGAACGTGGTCCTTACTCCAAGAACCTCAACTCCCGATAGCGCGCTGAGCGGAGCGCGAGCGGGGTCCGCGCGACGTGCGGACCGCCGAATCGAACGAGAAATACCGATACCTTATAAATAAAAACCTAAACGGTTTCAGCGTCATGATCATATTTGTCGATACCTTAACCATAAAATCGATTTCAAAGACAGAAGATCAGAGAAGGTCAAGCAAACTAATCAATTCCATTAAAACACTTTGTATCTTCCACATAACTCTAGTAATCATTTACTTTTCAATCATTCTTAACACGGTTAGTTTAAAACTTGGTTGATTATGATCACTTGATTGATAAATGATGTTTGAGGGCTAACACCCTTGGGTATTAGCTATTATTATGAAGATTTGAATGCTTGGTTTGTTTATCTTGAAGGCTTAATTTATCATTGATTACTTGTTTATGTTTATCAATTTATAGTTGTTTACGTGCTTTTGTATGCGACCTATCATTCACTGGATCTATGATACGGACCAAGTTAGCTAAAGTCGGGATGGCTCCTCCATATAGTAATTTTATAAATCAAGACAATAGGAGCACAAATAAACCCTATCTACGCCTTAGATTAGTGATTAGTTTAGACTTGCAAAGACCCTTGAGGATCAACGAGTACTCTTGAAATCATTTAAAAACTTGCCTGGTGACTCTTAGTATATAAAATGCCCATTAATCATAAGTGGTAAAGTCTTTAGATCTATGTTTAACAAGATCACCAATCTTTAACCCATTAAGATAAATATAACAGCGCGCGCCAGAGATGATTCGGAAGCGCGAGCTGTCAGAGAAGACTTTAATTTGACAGAATTCTAACGTGTCTTTCCTTAAGGAAGAAGGTAAACCCTATTCTTAAAATGATATCCGCCTCAAAACATAGTTCATCACTTAATAAACAAACCAACGGTTCTAATTGGATTAACATGGTTAATACATTTTATTTTAATTTGGCTAGACCGCTCTTCTATCTTTCCCTGTCTGCTTGTGTGTGTTTATTGTGTCTGGTAAGGAAGATCTAATGTTTCACCACAAACCATATCCAGTCTCTCAGCTAAAACCCCCTTTATCCGTTAGAATTAATGAACATAGGTTTAGCTAGGTTTAACATAGAATAAATTAACATAGTTTAAATTAATTTAGTTTAGTAACCAAAATACAATAAAATAAATATTATTTCTCGCTCTTATGATCACACCACTACTTACCAACAAACCCATCCTACACGGGTAAATTGCCCCATTAGATCAGATATTTTGTCATGTATACACATCATAATCGTCCTCTACCACATGGCATCCTCGTGTCAAGAAAAAAACTTTTATGTATTCACAGATCTTGGACGACCTTTAATGGAGTGATTCTCTGGCCTGAATCTTCAAAGGTAGAAGACGGGTTTTTACCGTGCGTGTTGCAATAATGTAAGGTTAATCTTCAAACGAAAACACTACATTCTAATTTTTATGCTTTGTGTTATATTGTTTCTAATACAAACGTTTGACTTTACATCTTTCCGTTGCAATCTTGAAACCACTAAGTTGAACAACACAACTTTGAACGAGATATACGCAAACTCAATAAATTTCTTCAAGCTGGACCATAATACATTGGCTTCCGTCCTTCTCACCATGAACAAATCCGTATACCACGTTTTTTGAGTTATACGAGTTACAGGCTGTGTACGATAAGACCTCAACAGATTCACTTACAACGCGAGAGTTGACTGAGATTGGAGTTGGTGATGGTCCCTAAGCCAAAGCGTCTCACTCGGCAGTACAACTTAGCTATTATCATTTCACAAAAACAAATACTAGTTTCGCATAACCAATATCATACTAACCAAACGCAAAAGGCAAACTAGCATTTAACGGATATATTAACTAACTAACCAAACACAAACTAAAATTTAACGGATATATTAACTAACTAACCAAATGCATAAAAATTAGAACATACCTAATGTGGTCGGGTGTCTCGGCTGCGGTCGGGTGTCCCAGCTGGCCAAATTAAACACGCCAATAGTAAATAAGTCACTATAAAAATTTGTACAATGACATGTCCTCAGAGAGTACCAAAAGGGTGGCTTTGTAAAAAATACAAGGGGGAGGGTTTAATAGTTTTTATTGATCTAAATTGTACTTCAAACTATAGATCAAATATATAAAGATTTTACAATATTGATTGTAAACTGTAATATATGCAATAACTGAAATAATACAAAGTAAGTAAGTGAAATAGAGATAAAACTGTGACACAAGTATGTAATATGTTCGGCAACAAGGAACACCTTCCTTTCCCTACTTACGCCCTTGATACTCCAACTCCAGAGTTTGTAAACACTGAAGTCCCACACTCTCCTTAACCGACGAGAAGTCCTCACAGACAACGTCGCTTACACTTTATCTGGTACAAAGCTAAATACCGGGTTCTAACAACAGTATAACCAACCTTACGTTGCTTACACTTTTTTTGGTACAAAGCTAAATACAAGGTTCTAACAAAGGTAGAACCAACCCAATCACTATCTACACTTTACAAGGATGATGTTTATGTTTACAATGAATGAATAATGTACAAGAATCAATATAGTGATATTGGAGTGATGATGAAGACTAGCAACAAGTAAACTTGGGTCTTGATCGACTTGTATGCAAACTTGGTAATATCTTCTTTTAAAAGATGATCACCAAAAATGAAATATAAATAGTGAGTTTATCTGAGATCAAAGGTTGAAGATAAATGAATAATAAATGTCAAAGAGAATGTATGAGAAGGGGTGAGAAAACTATGAGAAATTGCTTGCTATTTATATGCAAATTTAGGCATTGTTTACCCGGATCTGGCGGATTCTTTCCAAAAGAGATACGGCCAGTGTTAGGTAAGGGATCCGGCCCACTGTAATGCAAATCCAGATTTTGGATTTCAAATCTCCAAAAATCTTGTGTGATCTTTCAATATCTTAGCTAGATATGGAAGATTATGATGTGACAATACATAAAAGTCAACTGTATGTATGATGTCATGCATGATGTAAAATGTAATTTTAGTTGTAATTTCTAAAAATAGATATGTAAGTAATTTTTGTGTTACTTGTAAAATGTATAGTTTTGTAAAAATAATTATGTAATTACTTATGTGTAAGTAATAAACTAAATAGGTTATGTCACAATTTTAAGCTTAGTGGGCTTATGTACAAAACCTTGAGTTATTAAAAATGTATGTTGTTTGATGTATAATAATTGTAATGAGTTATAAAACTATTGGCTTGAGTAAAACTTGATACATTTTTTTTCTACGTAGTGAAAGAATAAAAGATTGTATATCGAAAAAACATAGAAAAGATGGCGTAAGAGAGCAGAAGAGCGGAGAAAACATTTATTCGGTTTTAATTTGTATTAACAATCTCCCCTAGTTGTGTTTTTTTACAAAACATAAAATTATTGTAAGTAAAAATTAAAATATATAAGTTTTAAATTTAACTTTTTACTTCCTTCTCTCCTTTGTCAAAACAAAAAGAGCATCAAAGAAAAACTAACAAAATATGCAATGCTTGGAGATATATATGAATGGTTCGAACAAAATCGAGATGCAATGCACCCCCTTGATGAAAGCTCCCCCTTAATGAAGGTGTCAAGTAATCTAAATGGATTTTAAAGCTACAACAAAAGATGGTTAGTGCAATGATAAATATTGTAAATATAAGCTTTCCTTGCTTGGAGAGTACCTACAAGAGAAAAGTGTTAGAGAAAAATACAAAATTTTTGTTTATATACACTGATTGCCCGGATTGGCCGGATCCCTTTTAAAAGGATCCGTCCTTTGTAGTCGAACGAATCTGGTCATTTGGAACAGATTTCTACTTTTGTCAAATTAAATTATGCACATATAATCAAGTGGATAATGATACTTAAATAGAAATATAATAAACAAGATGCAAGACAAGCAAGACAAGGTATGAACGAAAAATCACTGTGATGTGTGTTTCAAGTCTAAAATTTATAATACTAGATTTTACTAAACAAACGACTAAAAACACAACATTCAAGAAAGTATACCCTATCGAGTGCAATATAGTCTAAGGTAAGTCCAGGTCGTTCCACGGGATATGTAGCAATTCACATACCGTTTATCAAGTAACAAAACCAATTGATTGTTACAGATCAAATAGCCAAAACATGTGTAAAGCAAAGCAAGAAACAAAGCATGATTCACATAACATAATACATAGAGATAGAGCAAGACTTTATATAAACAAATCATGCAAGTTACAATTAAGGGTGTATTAACGCAACAAGCATATCTACCAATTACACAAAGGAACCCTTTCGGCCTTTAATCCTAAGCATAACTAGTGCATTAAGAATGGTTTATATCAATTATGAATACAATGAATTCCTCCCAACCTGATCGATCAACATAAGGAAGGGTCTTAAACATTATTCCACTTGGTTTGTTTATCAATTTACCACACAATTCTCATAAGTATATATTGACACGCCATAGACAAACGGTTCAAAATACATCAAGACAATAAACCCTTTCGGCCTATTTCAGTTGCAATGATATACCAAAAGATAAACAAGGTCCAAGTAAAAGTAATATCAAATTCATAAGCATATGGATTGCCAAATCATAACAAAATCATCTAAGTATCATATCACGTTTCACGTATCATCAAAACAAATGAGGAGCACTACATCATAACCAAACGATGTTTCAACACAACCAATATCAAAATATATTCAATTATTATTAAAATGAAAGTTTAAACCAAACCATTTATGCGAGAAACATGAGAACAAATAACCAAAACCAATTTCCCGACTAGTAACAAGCACCAAACCAAGAACCAATTTCTCCCCTTTACAACCAACAATCAAAACCTACTAAGATGCCCTAAGAATCTGTCACGAACCCTCTTGAAATTCAGCAACGCGTCGCCAAATGATGTGTTTGGTAGCAGGTTTAATATAGTGACTTAGAAGGATTTGGTGTGAATCCTCTAAGTATCAAGATGATATATATTAGGGTCGTGTGTACAAGAGTTTTGTGGTCTGGAAATGATGTTAGAACAATGGTGAGTCATGGTGGTGATGGTGCGCATGGCGAGATAAAGGGGTGTTTAGATCATTGCTATCTAAGATACTCACCTAGTTCTCCTTCTCTCTAATCATGTTGTATGATGGTGTGTGAGTTCCTGTGGCTAAGGAGGTGTTTTATAATGATCTCTTACACTTGGGGACCAAGAAAAAGGGCATATGATAGGTTTTTGGGAGTAAATATGCATATTAACTACATCAGACAAAAAGTGTGCCGCACATATTTATTATGCGTCGTACTTTTTGGCAGGGAAAAATGCACTGCACTTATTGGTAAAACCAGCATACTTAACCCTAATTTTAGCTCTTGGATCAAAAACAAAAGTTGTAGATAATTCTTTCCTCTTTTCGTAGCCACTTGAATCAACTCAATCCGAGTGCGTATGCTCAAGTTATGGCCAAAATAGTAGACATGTGTCCGGAGATCTTGAACTTGAGTTATTTCTTAGTTTAAGCTTCATATCTTTGTCTATTCTTCATACACTTCCACATCACGTACCTTGAACATACAATATCAAATATAGTCTATTAAGTATCAAAAGTTTATATAATTAACCAATATATATTGTCACACCCCGTAACGGCGGAAACACGAGACATGACAGAGGATTGATCGTCATAACCCAAAGCGTCAATATAGAGAAAACTAATATGCATTAATCAAGTGTTACAACATCCTCTGACAACAAGTGTGGAACTTGTGTCAAAATGAGTTGAACCACATCATATAGTCTGAAATTTATTACAATCCTCACATCCGGAGGGATACAAGTCTAACAAAAAACAATTAGCAAATGAAACATAGTCTTCAATGCAACTCCGAATATATGACCAGAATGGGGATGCATTTAGTCCTGCGAGAAAACCTCTAAACCTGCTTCATGTACATTCACATTACTAAAATGATACTCGAAAAGGTCAACAGACAGGTGACTCGTAGGTTTTTGGAAAAAAAACCAGTTGCTGTGCCAGAATATAAGAGTGGACAATTGTGCAATATGAAAGCAGAATGCACATAACAGAATTTAAATATTCAACATACCAACATATCAACATACCATCACATCAACATATCAAACCAGGGTAACCCAACCCAAATCAACATATCAATTAACCCCGCGCTTATAGTCCTCCGAACCTATCGCCTACCAGCTAGAGCTACATAGTCGGTAAAGTAGTGAAATACAGAAATTCCTAGTGGAACTTTGCATAAATAGATCTCATAGCATTTGCATAGCATTTATAGTATTCACATAGCATTCATACATGCAAACATAGGCACATAGCATTGTCCAAAAGCATTTAAAAGGTTTTTGCACAGAATTTAAAAGTAGTTAAAAGAAGGTTTTAAGTATCATCTTCCCCCAACGAGGAAAAAAAGGTTTAAAAATGGGTTACGATAACTCACACTTTAAACAAAGCGATAAGTAGTTGAGGATATGATAAAATTATGGTATGCAATGACGTTGGTGAGCTCGTAGGGTTTTGGAAAAACCAAGTTGCTGTGCCAGAATATAAGAGTGGACAATTGTGCAATATGAAAGCAGAATGCACATAACAGAATTTAAATATTTAACATACCAACATATCAACATATCATCACATCAACATATCAAACCAGGGTAAACCCACCCCCTAAATAAACAAAGATGCAGAGTGTTACCCCGCGCTTGATAGTCTTCGAACCTATCGCCTACCAACTGGAGCTACATAGTCGTCAAAGTAGTGAAATGCAGAAATTCCTAGTGGGAACTTCGCATAATATTTAGAACTCATACATTTGCATAACTTTATAAGTGTTTCACATACACAGACATGCAAGACATAAGGCACATAGCATTGTCCAAAACCATATTAAAAGTTTTAGCACATAATTTAAAAGTATATAAAATAAGGTTTTGATATCTTCTTCCCCCAACACGGAAAATATTTAAAAATAGGGCTACGAGAACTCACCTTTAAAATTGCTGTAAGTAGGTAGTAGGATATTAGTAAATTATGTATATGCAACGGCATCCAGACACACCTAATCCATTAGAATTCCCGGTTTTAAATATAGTTACCTTAAATAATAAGTTTAGAGATTGGTGCATAGTATTTAAAAGATGCATTTACGTCACTTTTAGGTGTTTATGTTTCGTGATGGTTGGTAATTAAGTACTCAAGAAATATATATAAGGTACGCATGCTAGAATATATTAATATCTAATAGTATATATATAAAATATATAGAAGGGGGTGCGGAGAGAGGGAGAAGTCGAAGGTTAATATATAGTAAGTATAAATAAATAATTTATATTATTATATATATATATATACACATATATATAATACCTTCCATTCGAAGGTTTTTATTTTGAAAGATTGAGAATTCTCGGTTGAGCATTGATTCATATTTTTTACTTGATATTCCACAATAAAACATCATTTTAATAGTGAATCGAATCTATAAATCACAAATTTGATTCACAAATCGATGCTAAAATCGAGTTATGGTAATGATTCCTTAAATTTGTATAGAAGATTCAGTATTGTACTTATATCGCAAAATCGAGAGATTTTTTACATTGATTCGAATTTTTTTTTACACATTTTGGATTATAATCACATTAAAATGAGTTTTACCCTTGAAAAACTTGTATCAAAGTTAAAAATCTATCATTTTTGAAAACCTTCTCAATCTTCTCAAAATAAAAACCTTCTCAATCGATCCGGATTCTATATATATATATATATACTTATAGAATTTAGGAAAATTAGACGAGAAAATATCTAGGCTTAGATAATAGTTATTAATAATTATGTTCCGATAATTTATTCGGCAGTCTTAAGTTACCTAGAGAAGAGCGAGGAGAAGGGTAGAGAAGGAAAAATGACACATTTTAGTTACATTTAATTATAATTAGAAGTTTTATAATTTATAAAATTATAAAATATATTTTCGTCTTTTAGTCGGTTTATTAAAATATTAATATTTTGTTTATTTTGACCTTTTGTCAGAATTTTAAGAAATTAATATTTTGTATAATATTTTTATAAAATTTTGCATGACCCGTCGTTTAAAGACATTTCCAAGGTTTTTAAACCTCATTTTTCAAACAATTTCCCTTAAATATTTCAATCCCGTCAAAAATCCACATTTCTTATTAATGTTTCCAAACCATTTCCTTCAAACGACTATTCCGTCTATTAATATAGTGTATATAAATATAAAATCGTTATCAAAGTAACGCTATATTTTCTTCAAATGACTAGTTTTTGCTTATTGGGCTTTAAGGCCCATTAGTAGTACAAAATATTGTTTAATAGTTTTAGAATTCATTTTAGCCCCATTATTAAGCCCATTAAGAAAATAAGTATAACAAACAATCCATGAAAGAAGCCAAGGTTCACGAACCAAGACTAAGCCATGGTTTGGGCTTAGCTTATTGGGTTGTGGCCTTTTAAGCCCATAATAAGCTATCCGAAGCTTATTATTAAGCCGTTAAGATACAGCTACGCAAGTCCTTAAATATCAAAATAAGCTACAACCAAAAGCCATAAAAATAAGCCGGACCATAATAAGGTCCACAATAGGCCGCGACTTATTAGGCCTTATTGGGTTGTAGGTTTGACTAGCCCAAAATCAATCATATGGCTTATTAAATAAGCTAAATAAGCTACTAATTATTCTAGTTTGCAAAATAAGCTATCATAGTAAGCTACAAAAATATGACAAGCATAGGTAATAACCAAAATCACTTTTCCTTTGTTCTCGTTTCAAGCCGAAACTAAATAAGCTATACGAGGCTTTTAAATAAGCTAGATAAATATTAAGCTATATAGTATATAAATGTTATTCAACCATCACGTCTAAAATAATAAAATGGCCTTTCCTTGTGTCCCTTGTCCCTAGTTCGAACCCAAGGAACACCCCTTTATATTTATTTGCAAATTTTAAGCTTTCGATTTTTAACAAATGCACCGTACAACTATTTTCTATGCATCATAACATTGATAGAAGTACAAAAATATTTGAGAAATAGATGACTTACAAAGAGGGTTTTGAAAATGAGATTTAACACTAAACCGACAACCCAAACATTGTTTTAATGAACCCACGCCTATTGGAATCAACCCGAAAACACTCAAACTCTCATGTTTTTTTTTATCAAAGTTGGAAAAATTATGTGTTTGTGTGTGTGTAGATCAGACGCAACCAAGAGAGAAAAGAAGAGAATGAAAACTATGAAGTGTGTTAAAAATGATTAGAAATGTAGGTTTGAAAAGATATAAGACAAATGACTAGTACTAGGTTGGGACACAAGTGCTAAAATAGTGCCTTGTTGTCCCTTGTGGGTCTTGAAACAGGCTAGGAATCCAAAGGGGATCCTAGTTGCGTTTTAGCTCTTGTCGGGTTACTAAATGGCCAAATCCCGTGATTTATAATGTGACCCGAAGTTTCCTAGTATTTTTAATGAATGTAAAAATGTTTTTACTTAAACTTTGACTATTTACACTATGGGTAAATAAGTTAAATTGCTTTAAATTTAATATGGATCATTAACGGACGTGTCGAAACATATTGCTTGAGATTTTAAGCCGTTTATGGGAAAATCTCTCGGGAATTGATTTATTATGAATAAAATCATCTATAATGAGATAATTTAAGAGAATAATAGTACTAATGATTAAATAGATAATAATCATATTACTGAAAAATCTCAGAAATTGATCTGAAGGGAATAGAAAATGATAAAGTCTAAGGACTAAAATAGAACATTATGAACTAGAAAATCCGCAAGGGTTACATGAACCATTTTGGGGGTTTACCGATTCTAAAATTTGAATGTGACTTGAGTTCTTAATTTAAAGAGATAGACACAAATTGGTTTGATTTAGTTTAGGTACTTGAGACTTGAAAGTTAGGTGAAATGTGTTCATGTTTTGGCTAAACTTATAGTGATTAGAATTTCCATATACGAGACTTCTCATCTTATAAGAAATTTCTACTCATAGCTATGGGCTTTGTAGTGAATGCAATTGCACATATAAAGAGAACACGATAAATGCTTGGTTATTATTCAATCAGGCTTTCTAATATTAAATTTCTAAATCTCTGTCATCATATTTGTCTCTATCTATTGTTATTAGAGGTAACTAATTTTGTATACGATGAAATTTATTATGTGTAGTAAAATGGCAGCGATGGTCTTATCCAAGCTGATAAGGGGGAGAGTGGATTCACATCAAAGTCCTAGGGAATGGACATCGTAAGGAAGATGAACCGAGTACAGCTTCATCGTCATCGATACCATAGCAACTATGCACTCTAATGTACAAGGTACATGCAATTCAAGTTGTAGCAGGTGTGAACTATATCAGCTGTCATTCAATTACAAGACTTTGATACTTTTTATAATTAATTACAGATATTACAAGCCGATCGCATAATGAATTATAATTTATTAAGATGCCTCGGCTTTGTAGCAACTTCTACTATTGTCCTACTATTGGTGCACTCGAAAATGAAAGGATATTGCTGGAACAATAGACATACTTCACATATTACAAGTAATGTTTTGATTCATAGCTACTTTAATAGAGCTAACAAGACGAATCAGTATGGGTTAGGAGTATTGTAGTTGCTGCTTCAAGGAAGGGTACGAGATCAATGAAACAAGATAATGCATGATAGCAAACAACGCAACATCAAATGATATTGCGTCGTTTCCGTTTTGTGTTGTTAGCACTATTAAATTATCTGTTTTGTGTCGTGCCAAGTATTTCTGACAAAAAAACCCACTCGACTCAATAGACATCACGGTAATACTACATCACCGTATCAATGTTAAAAACCGGTTCTTTCATACACAAACGCCACAAAACATAAACAACACAATATCATTAATATTAGCTTTTTCTATGTTTATAAGCTGATTCAATATAGTAGGTTACTTTGCCCATGTAGGTTAATGTTACGTATTTGAATTTTTGGCAATGTCTTAAACATATATGAATGAAGCTATAAGCTTATAAATGTTTAAGTTTAAGTAGTTAATTGATCTCTTTTGGTGACCAGCAAACAAACTGATATGCGTAGGAAAATATAAAACCCCATATTAAGTTCTGTTAATTTATTCTCTTCCCATGTACCCTTTTATACACGTTGGGGAGAGTTGGCATATATTTTCTAATTAAAACACCTCGCACTTGCTTTTTTCTACTGTAATATTAGCTTTCCAACTAAAACACCTCGCTTGAAACAATCCACCGCCTTTTTTTTGTTCATGCAGTAGTTTGGGGTTGTTGCAGGTATGTGGTTTAATTTTGTTTTTCATCAAAACCACTTTGTTGCTGTGATGGGTATGCTATTGATTTTGACAGACATGTTCTTTTTATGTTTCTTATAACCTAATTGTGGTTTTTTATATTTTGGTTATTGATATGGGATGTTGGAATCGATCAGCCTAGGTATGTAAAGCCTTAATTTTTTTCCATTATCGTAAGGTTTGTAAACCCTAATTAAATTAATAAAACTTGAATAGGTTGATTCTTTTAAAAACATTTTAGGTTTCTTTGTTATTATGCCTTTATTTCAAGTTTGAGACGTGGTGTTCAAGGATAATAAGACTTTGTTGAAGGATTGGAGCAACAACTTTTTGCTTTTACGTTTGTTTTCCTATGCATCTTCATTATAAATTTCTTATGTGATTATTATCTCATAGATTTAATAACATGCTTAAACAAACACACCCCAATTTTTTTAGTTTTAGGTGTTTTGTAGGAGAATGTCGAAGGGAGTAAGAACTGTTGTGGCTACTGTTGTTAGAGGTCAACCAAAGAATTCTATGGATGTTAAGAAGGAATAGGCTTCTATTAAGATTAATATGTCGTAGATGGTACACATTTTAATATCAGCTAAATGTACTATTTTTTAACTTATGAAATATCAAAATATGTAAGTTGCTATATACATATACCTCATACGGAGTTATCCATTGATGTTTAGTCGAAATAATCACCAAGAAATATGTTAGTTGAAATTAGATGGTTTATAAGACACAGGTATGATGGCGGAACCAGGTTTAATAGGGATCGGTGCATAAAAATTATCAAACTATAATAAAGGATGTCTCTTAGAACTAAACTGTGTTTTCATTGCTTAATATTGCGGCATCAAAATAAGGCCTGTTTGGATTAGGGGTCTAATTCGGCCGGGTTTGAAACACATAATTGAACTATGTTTGCATTGTTTACAATTATAGTGTTCGTCTAGGAGCTGTTTGGATTAGGGGATGTCTGGATTAGGGTTATACTTTGGTCGTTTTTTAGTCAAAGAACTAAAACGGGTTTGCATTGCTTAAAACTCTGGCATCAAATTAAGGGTTGTTCAAACCTCGCTAAGTGTGTAAATTTGTGGGTGATCAAATGTGTTATGGCAACAAAGATTAAAATGGCAAAAAAGCTTAAAATTACAGCAAAGATTAAAATTGCATTCAGCCAGGATAAATCTGATGTGTTATGCATTGCTTATATAAGTGTTTATATTCTTATTCCTAAATCACGTAAGCCATAAAGTTTCTGGATGAAACTGCTTCGATTAGAAGCTGAAACAAACACCCCTTAAGAATTGGTGGACGAATGAACCATTTTGGGGGTTTATCGATTCTAAAATTTGAATGTGGCTTGAATTCTTAATTTAAAGAGATAAACACGGTTTGGTTTGATTGAGAAAGTTAGGTGAAAGGTCTTCATGTTTTGGCTAAACTTATTGTGATTAGAATTTCCAGATATGAGACTTCTCATCTTATAAGAAATTTCTACTCATAGCTATGGGCTTTGTAGTGAATGCAATTGCACATATAAAGAGAACACGATAAATGCTTGGTTATTCCACAATCAGGATTTCTATCATTAAATTTCTAAATCTCTCATCAATTTTATCTTTATCTATTGTTATTAGAGGTAACAGATTTTGTATACGATGAAATTTATTTTGTGTAGCAAAATGGCAGCAATAGTCATAGCCAAGCTGATACATAGGGAGAGTGGATTCAAATCAAAGTCCTAGGGAATGGACATCGTAAAGAAGACGAACCGAGTACAACTTTATCTTCATCGATACCATAGCAACTATGCACTATAATGTACAAGGTACATGCAATCCAAGTTGTAGCATGTGTGAACTATATCAGCTATCATTTAATTACAAGAATTTTATACTTTATATAATTAATTACAGATATTACAAGCCGACCGCATAATGAATGATAAATTATTAAGATGCCTCAGCTTTGAAGCAGCTTTTGCTATTATCCTACTGTTGGTGCACTCGAAAATGAAAGGATATTGCTGGAACAATGGACATACTTCACATATTGCAGGTAATGTTTTGATTCATAGCTACTTTAATAGAGCTAAAAAGACGACTCAATATGGGTTAGGAGTATTATAGTTGTTGCATCGAGGAAACGTACGAGATCAATCATTCGGGATAATGTGTGATAGCTAACAACGCAACATCAAATGATATTGCTCCGTTTCTGTTTTGTGTTGTTAGCTTTATTAAATTATCTGTTTTGTGTTGTGCCAAGTATTTCAGACAAAAAAAACCCGCTCAACTCAACAGACATCACGGTATTTCTACATCACCGTATCAATGTTATAAACCGGTTCTTTCATACACAAACGCCACAAAACATAAACAACCCAATATCACTAATATTAGCTTTCTCTATGTTACGTATTTGAATTTTTTGCAATGTCTTGAACACATATGAATGAAGCTATAAGCTGATAAATGTTTAAGTTTAAGTAGTTAATTGATCTCTTTTGGTGATGAGCAAACAAATTGATATGCGTAGTGTAACCCTTGTGAATTTTCTAGTTCCACAATGTGCAATTTTAGTCCTTTGACTTTTTGACTTTTACTGTTTTCGTCGGGTCAGTTACCATGTTGACGGTAGTCAATCTAAATTTATATTGGTCAATAAATCTTTATTTCATACGTTAAACCTTTTTAGAGGTTTACAACCTTAATTGATTCATTTCCGGGAGGTTTGTCTCGCAAACGGCTTAGAATGTCAAACAACGCGTTCTGGCACGTCCAAAATTATCAATACAAAATCTAAGGCAATTTAACTATAAAACATGTCATGTGAATAGTATAAATTCATGTAAATGTGATTTTAAACACAATAAAAATACTAAGAAACTTCGGGTCACATTTTAGAATCACAAACAACGAGTATTAAGGAAACCCGACGCAAAACAAAGCAACTGAGACCCTCCTTGGATCCAAATCCGGTCGAACATCCCTTAAGGGACAACAAGGCAAAAATCTTGGAACTATGTCTAGTCCTTTGCTAGATATTATTCCTTTTGCACACACACTTTCATTTGAAAACACACACAACACAAAATTCTTTCTCTCTTCTCCTCCTTGTGGCGTCCGAAAATAAACACACACACACACAATCCATAAATTTTCTAACTTTGATAAAAAACATGAAGGTTTAAGCGTGTTGGGTTGATTCTAAAATGTTTGGGTAAAAGAAAAACAACGTTTGGGTTGTTTGGTTTCGTGTCGATCTCGTCTTCAAAACCATCTTGTACTTTTGTATATAAAATGAGGCTTAAATGTTAGTTGTGCTATGCGTTTTCAAAAAAATCAAACACGAAAAAGGTACGAAACCCCTTATAGGGTGCGTTTTGGTTCGAACTCAAGAGAAAAAGAAAGGTGAGGGTTGATCATTTTGATAAAGTGGTTGCGTTGGTGAGATAACATTATTTGCTTATTTTATAATATAGCTTATTTGTCTTATTTATAAGCTCTAGTGAGCTTATTTGGGCTTATTTATGGTTCAAAAACCACAAGAGACAAAAAGCGAGTGCTTTTGGTTATTTACCTCTTATGTCATATTTTTGTAAGCTTATTTTGATAGCTTTTTGGGATAACCAAATATATTACGTAGCTTATTAGCTTATTATCAAGTTAAACATACTAGATACGAGCTTGTGAGGCTCACGGCCCAATAAGGCCAAATAAGCCGTAGCTTATTGTGGACTTATTGTGGTCCGACTTATTTTGATAACGATTGTTTAGGCTTATATTTACTAATGGGCTTTAGTATTGGGCGTAAATCGTATTTTATACTTACTAATAATCTAATGGATTTCCTATTGGGCCTTAAGGCCCAATAAGTGGAAAATTATCGTTTTAAGCTCTTAGAACGTATTTTGAAAATGATTTATACTCGTTATCGACAAGTTAGTCTTTTGGAAAGAAGGATTTTGATGAATCGTTGTGAAAGCGTAGATTTTGGGTAATTGTCGAAAGGTTGATTATTTTGGGAAAAGTGTTTGGAAAATAAGGTTTGAGAACCTTGGGAAAACGTTTTATAAACGAATGGGTCATGCCGAAATTTCGTAAAAAATCCTATACTTAGTATATTTTTCAAAAACTTACTTTTTCAACAAAATAATAATATAATATTATTTTAATAAATCGACTAAAGGATGAAAAATACATTCTATAATTTTATAAATTATAAAACTTCCCCGAAATGTTTTGTAGAATTAAAACATTTCATTTCGTACAACAATACAATTAAACAAGGTAACTAGGGTTACCTGATGGATTTACCGAAACATATTCATTTGCGTCTACAATCTAAGTCAAGCTATTTTACTTGTTTATTTTCTTAAATAGTATAAGTATACATATTATCTAAAGTACGTACTTAGCATATCTTCTTCGTGTCTAAATCATCAACCACAACGCAACCAATATTACTAAAAGCAGTAACACAGAACATTTTTAAAACTCTTATGCATCACAATTAAGTACACGTTTCAAACATAAAGCTAAGTCAAACAAATTGTCAGGTCGTGTCAGGAAGCCGTCGTACGCCATTGTTTGACTGTCATATATTCAGCTACTTATCATCTTGTTAAGGTGAGTTCTCGTATCCCCACTTTTCAAACTATTTTTCGTTGAGGGAAATGATACTCAAATTCATTTCAATTGCTTTTCATTTGTGCAAAAGTTCAATTTTATTTTGGACAATGCTATGTGCTTATGATTGCGTGTATGAATGCTATGTGGATTCTATGTCAATTGCTATGTGAATGCTATGAGATCAATTCATGCAAAGTTCTACGTAGACTTCTGCTCAACACTACATACATACAACTATAAATACGGTGGCTAACATAATTATAAATGAATCATAACCCACGCAGACTTAGTCATCCCGCTCACGCAAATCGGTGTTGACACCTTAGGACAGTATATATATAAGCGTACTATAATATACTAGGACCGTCGTCAAGCGAAATTCCTCACCGACCTAATGATTACTTGTACACACTCTCATGTAGATAATGGTTTCAACAATGATAACTCACAAAGATGGTAGACGCACTGCTGCAACACGAGGTGGAGGGACAAGTGAAAAGGATGGTCAAGAATGTAAGAGGTCAGGAGATCAGACAGGAAGTGGTAGGAATGGCCAAGGGAGTGACCGAGGTAGCCAAGGAGGTAGTCAAAATGACCAAGAAAGTGATTAGGGTAGTGAAGGAAGTAGTCGAGGTAACGGAGCGAATGGTAGTGGTGGAGTCCCTGACTTTGCTACTATCATCGCTCAGTAGTTACAAAACCTACTACCTATTATTATAGCACAAGTAGGAAACCATGTTAACAACCAAGGAAACAATAAGAACCAAGACGATAACATCACCAATGGCAACAACCAGGGTAATGTTAGGACTATGAACAATGGACGATGTGGTTGTTCATACAAGGAGTTCATGGCTTGTAACCCAAAGGAGTATGATAGAAAGGGTGGTGCGATAGTTTACACTCGCTGGATTGAGAAAATGGAATCAGTCCAAGATATGAGTGGGTGTGGGGAGAACCAGAAGGTTAAGTATATTGTTGGTTCTCTTATTGGTAAGACACTAACATAGAGGAACTCCGAT
>BQNB010086146.1:0-25811 GCA_026074375.1 Tanacetum coccineum | reverse complement strand
ACTTCTTTCAGAATTGATCTTCACGTTCCCATGTGAACTCAGGACCTAACCTAGAGTTTCATCGAACCTTGATAATGAGGATGCGGCTTTGCTTCAACCGCTTGACTTCATGATCTATAATCTCCATTGGTTCTTCAACGAAGTGAATCTTATCATCAATGTGTATTTCATCAAACGGAATTGCCAATGGCTCGTCAGATTAACATTTCTTCAAATTGGATACATGAAACGTGCTATAAACCCTGCTTAGTTGTTGAGGAAGTTCCAGTCTGTAAGCACCGATTACCACTTTGGCTAACACCTTGAAAGGGCCAATATACCTTGAGTTTAACTTCCCCCGTTTGCCAAAACGGATAACCCCATTCCAAGGTGAAACTTTTAACATAACCTTGTTGCCAACTTGAAATTCTAGAGGATTATGCCTCACATCAGCGTAACTCTGTTATCGATATCTAGCGGCTTGAATTCTGTGTTTGATTTAAATGATTTTCTCGGTTGTCTCATGAATGATTTCTAGACCAGTAAGCTAAGTGTCTCTGACCTCGGCCCAGCAAACAGGTGATCAACACTTACGACCATAAAGTGTCTCAAATGGTGCAGCTTTAATGCTAGCATGATAACTATTGTTATACGAAAATTTGATCAGCGGTAAGTGCCTTTCCCAACCATTCCTAAAGTCTCGTAACATATCTTCTAGTGTTTGAATGGTTCTTTCCCTTTGTCTATCAGTTTGCGGATGGTAAGCAATACTCATATCCAAGCGAGTACCCAATGCCTTCTGAAATGACCTCCAGAACTATGACGTAAATCTGCCGTTACGATCATAAATGATTGAGACTGGTATTCTATGTCTCGTGACTACTTCTTTCATGTACAATCTTGTTAATTTCTCCATTGGGTCATTTTCCCTCATCGGAAAAAAGTGTGCAAACTTAGTAAGACGGTCTACAATCACCCAAATGGTATCATAATCACTTGACGTCCTTGGAAGTTTGGTGATAAAATCCATGGTGATATTGTCCCACTTCCATTGAGGAATCTCAGGTTGTACCAACAAACCATATGGTTTTTGGTGTTCAGCTTTGACCTTTAGGCACGTCAAACACTTGCTAACATAGGTAGCAATGTCGCTTTCATGTTGGGCCACCAGTATAATTTCTTCATGTCTTGGTACATCTTGTCGGAAACCAGATGGACATAATATTTTAACTTGTGGGACTCATGCATAATCAGAGTCCTTAGCTCACCAAAGCATGCCAACTAACTTTTATTATTCAAACACAGTGTTCCGTCGGCACGCGATTCCAACTTTTCTTTCCTGAGGTTGTCTGATTCTCTTAAATTTTCAATCAGCATACCTCCCACATCTTCAGCATCGAGGTTTTCTGGTTTTCTTGCCTCAGTTTATGCTTCCAAAATTGGCTTGGGAAGATCCAAACCAATAGTCATAACTAAGGCTCAAACCCGTAATGGCTTAATTCGTTCTTTTCTGCTTAAGGCGTCAGCCACTACATTTGCTTTCCCTGGGTGATAACGGATTTCACAATCGTAATCACTGAGAAATTCCAACCAACGATGTTGTCTCATGTTCAATTCCTTCTAGTCAAGGATATATTGTAAACTTTTATGATCAATGAACACGGTACATTTCGTTCCATACAGATAGTGACTCCAAATTTTTAGAGCGAACACTACTGCTCCTAACTCTAAATCATGAGTTGTATAATTGTTCTCATGAATTTTCATTTGTCATGATGCATAAGCAATCACCTTCTCATTCTACATCAACACAGCACCTAATCCTTTATGCGAAGCATCACAATAAACAACAAAGTTCTCAGCTCCTTCAAGTAAAGCCAAGATAGGTGCACTGCACAACTTCTCCTTTAATAACTAGAAAGCTGCTTCTTATTTGTCACCCCAATCAAAATTGACCTTCTTCTGGGTTAGCTTGGTCATTGATTTGGCGATCTTGGAAAATCCTTTAATGAATCTTCGATAATAACCGACAAGACTTAAAAATTAACGAATCTCTATTGTAGTCTTAGGAGATGCCCAATCTTTAATAGACTCGATCTTGGCAGGATCCATGTGAATGCGATTACTATCAATTACGTGACTAAGGAACTGTAATTTGGGAATCCAAAATTCACACTTAGAAATTTTCGCATATAACTCCTCCTTCTTAAGCAATTCCAAGATTAACTTGAGATGCTCTTCATGCTCTTGCTTGGTCTTTGAATAGATCAAAATATCGTCAATAAAGACAATCATGAATTTTTCCAAGTATGGCTTGCATATCCGATTCATGAGATCCATAAATACAGCCAGTGCGTTAGTCAAACCAAATGGCATAACTTGAAATTCATAATGTCCATATTGAGTTCTGAATGCGGTATTTGAGATGTATTCTTCACGAACCCTCAGTTGATGATAACCCAACCTCAAGTCGATCTTCGAGTAAACACTCGACCCTTGAAGTTGATTGAATAGTCGTCAATTCTTAGAAGTGGATAATGGTTCTTCACCGTTAGCTTATTTAATTCCTGATAATCGATGCACATCCGGAATGATCCATCCTTCTTCTTAACAAACAAGACCGGAGCTCCCCAAGGTGAGGAACTGGGCCTTATTTAGCCTTTGTCAGAAAGTTCCTGTAGTTGATGCGACAATTCTTTCATCTCGGACGAAGCTAATTGATAAGGTGCCCGTGCTACAGGTGTAGCACCAGGTACTAAATCGATTTGAAATTCCACTTGTTGGGTTGGTGGAATACCCGTCAAGTCCTCAAGAAATACTTCAGGAAAGTCTTGAAAAATTGGTACATCTTCAAGTCTCTTCTCCTCTGACTTGTCTTCAGCCTTCTTCATGGTAATATGTGCCAAAAAGACTTGACATCCTTTCAGAAAGTATTTCTGAGTTTTGGTGTACGAGATGATGTTCAATCGAGACTCGTGTCCATTGTTGCTTCTGTCACTACGGACAATTAAGATTTTATCTCCAAAGGGAATACGAACGATCTTCTTGTCACAAACGATTACAACATGATATTTTGATAACTAATCCATGCCAATTATGACGTCAAAACTACCAATATTTACGGGCATTAAATCAATGTTGAATGGATGATTTAGAAAATTTAAAGTGCAACCATGTATAAGTGTATTAACCCAAATTATTTTACTTTCAGCTAACTTTACGTCATAACCATGGTCTAGAGTGGTTGGGATGATATCAATCAAAGAACTAAATGCAGTAGACACGAAACTCCTATCGGTACCAGTATCAAATAAAATCGAAGCATAGCGGTTGTTTAGGAGGAACGTACCTGTAACGACATTGGAGTTTGGGTTTGTCCCTGTAGTGCTCATAGCATAAGCCATTGTTGTTGCTCCACCGTTCCCAGCTTGGTTTCCTCGGTTATTATTCTTCAGCTTAGAGCAGTCCCTCTTGAAATGGCCCTGAGCTCCACACTCAAAGCAAGTGAGAACCCTTTGATTTTCCCTTGGGGCTCTTTGGTTGTTGGCAGCAACAGGCTAGCTTCTACAGTCCCAGGCCAAATGGCCAGTCCTCTTATAGTTGGTGCACTTGGGAGCACATTGTCCATCATGATGGTAGTTGCATTTAGGGCACAGAGGTTAAGACCCTCCGTATGATTTCTTTTCCCCAAGCCCTGTAGTATAGGCCCGTGCCACATTATGCCTTTTGAAAGGCTGCTGCTGGTTTTGATTGTTCCTTGAAGTGTCCTCAAACTTCCTTTTGTTTTCAGCTTAACATTCAGCCAAAGTACGGATCTTCTTGTCCATCAGATCATTAGCAATTTCAATTGCTTCTTGCATGGTGTTTGGCTTGGAAGCCATCACACTCCCCTGAATCATGTCAAGAAGTCCCCTAACTTACTTTTCAACTTGATCTGATTCTTCGGGAAACATTCTCTCGCACATTAATGTCAATTCTTGGAAATGTTGCGTATAGCTTGCAACATCAGTTCCCTTGACCTTTAGGTTCCAGATCTCGATCTCTAGCTTCTTGATCTTGCCTCTAGGGAAGTATTTGTCGGTTAGCATCTTCATCAAAGATTTCCATGTCATTCCGTAAGCAGCATTATGACCAACAGCCTTGACGTGGGAATTCCACCACGTCAGAGCACTACCAATTAGAGTGCAAGTGGCAAACTTGATCTGGTTCCCAACAACGCAATTGCTTATGTGAAAGACTGATTCTATCCTTTTGAACCATTAAGTCAGACCAACGACTCCCTCAGTACCCTTGAAATTAAGGGGTTGGCATTTTAAGAAGTCGTTGTAAGTGCACTCACGAGCAGCTCGCTCTGTCCTTCTGCTACCAGTTCCCGAATCATGGCTGTCATCACCATTCCTACTGGTTCTGTTTGCTTTAATTTCTGCCAAGGCATTAGCAACTCATTGGGCAATTAGTGCCTTAATTTGAGCATCAGTCATAGGTGTGGTGGTGGTGGTTGTACCGGTTCTTTTCTTTGGTGGCATTTTCTTCAAAATCACAAGAAAATATAATACACGTTAGATTGCATACCATCATAAACGCGACATGACATATGCATAATAAATAAAATGAGATCATAACACACAGCGAGATATACAACTGAAGTGAAATCAACAATGACATAAATAAATCAACATCCATATATAACAATGTCGATAATCATACATGATACTTTGGTTACAATGAACAGTACAATGAGATACAAAATGGAAATATGGTCCTAAGGCAATGCTAGCTGGAAGTTACCCATAATACTTAACATGCCATACATGATAGCTAAAAGATGAACAAAATCTCTGCAGCCTACTAGCTAGGAGTTACCTATAAAACTTAGCAGGCTATGCATGATAGCTAATAAATGATACAATACTAACAGCTACTGCCATCATCCTCTGGGTCGTCAGTGTGTGCTGGCTCCCTAGCCTTCAGTATATAAATACTTCCAAGAGCTGTAGTCAATTGAGTCTGAAGTGACGAAGTCTAAGCTACCAATGTCGCAACTAGAGTCTCTAGTGATCCAATGCGAGTATCTCGTGTCCGAATCTGAAACTCATGTATGTTCACTTGTGCTCGGTATGCTAGGAGCTTAGCATGTATTGCCTTGCTGCAGTTCATGGAATGTGACCATCCCTCCCGAGCGTGCCTAGCCTCGCTCTCTAAAAGCATAGATGTGTGGCGGTGAAATCGCCTATCTCTGAACAACATGTTGACTTGGACCCTCTGAAGAGCTCTGTCATCTTGTGCGTCCTCTAGTAGAACATGGATCTCGTGAGTATCCTGAGCAAAAGTAGTGGAAAGATCTGTCACTCTTTGGTTCAAGCCCTCAACAGTGGTCGGTGCTATCTCTTGAATTGTATCAACTAACTCATCCCACGTATCTGTAATCCCGTAGCTAACCTCCCTAGACATGGGATGCTCTGTCTGCCTAGCAGCAGCAGCTGATGAACTCCCCCAATCTCTAACCTACCAGTGGGAGCAGTGAAACGAGCTCTCTTCTGAAGCGGCATGTCCACCTCAGGAAGATCATATATGTGTGTAGTAGATGGTAGAAACAGGGGTGGTGATGGTATCTCTGATGGATGGTAGGTAGATGGTGATGCAGCTCTCAATTGAATCTCGGCTACTCTATAGCCCAATGGAGCCTCAGCATATGTAGGGCTAGTAGTAGGTGGTGATGGTAGTGGTAAGGGTGGTGAGGGAATCTGGGGAAGTGGAGATGATAGTAGACTAAGTGGAGATGGTGATGGTGGAGTAGGTGCATAAGCATACTCAGCGATGAGTGCCTCTACAGTATCTGAAATCGGTATCTAGGGTCGGATGGACATCCTAGCCGTGCGACGTCTAGGTGATGGTACATGTGTAGGTACAGACTCATCCGTCTCAAATGCTCTGCATCCTCAGCTGTAGGAACATGGTTATCAGCAGGTATAATATAAGAGTCAGCCAGAGCTGGATTGCCCATCATGCCAACATCATCATCAACTCAGAAGCCTTGCAGCGAGCGCGAGGCGCTGGGCGATGCAATCATCGGATGACTCTCATTAGCATCGGTCCTCATCCATCGGTGGCGAGTGAGTAGAGAGTGCGGTGCGAGCCTCGTCTCCTCGCGTGCGAGCAGAGAGCGAGTGCATGTAACCCGGTGATAGGGCTGTAGGTGAAGCATCATCTGGTAGAGGTTGTTCCTCCATAGGTGCCTCAGCATCAGATGGCACTAAGTACTCCGAGTACTCAGGATCAGGTACATAGTCTGGAGAAAGCAGTGCCTGCTCTGGCTCCTCAGGGCGCGAGGCAAATAGGTCTGGAAAAAGGTTTGGTAGAATTTCTCAGTGCGCGGCGAGCGTCAGCTAGTCTAGAGATGGTGGTGGCCTGGTCCTAACTCGGGACAGTGATGCGGCAAAACAGGTGCCTCTATCTCATCGTCAGAAACTTAGTGGAATCTCCATGGCTCGAAATCAGTATAGACAGATGTGTAAGTGACTGTGGATGAACACATGACTGCTGAAACAATAAAATAAACTTATATAAGTATATTATATAAGACCAATATAGTATATACGTAATATAATATGAAACACTTAAATAGATCCATAGTAATGCATCTAGTCTTAACCAACTAATGCAACAAATAGTGTATGTATTTGGTATGTGGCTTAATAATCACATACCATTTTCATAAAAACGGACATAAATGACTAAAAAGTACCAAAAAACATCGTATTTGTATGTTTTGCATTTGTGTTGTGCAGGAAACGGATATTCAAGAACAGGACAAAAAGAAAGCCAAAAACAAACAAAGCCGAGCACGGAATGGAAAAGACAAAGTCAAACCAAAGCCAAAGTCAGTCAAAGTCAAAAGTCAACCAATTGAAGAAAATACAACTTGAGGGACTAAAATTGCCAAACCTCAAGTTGTATTACTAGAATAACAAGACAAGGGCTGAAATTACAAATTGGGTAAAGAATAACTTGAGGGGCCAAAGTTGCCAACTTACCCAAACATCATTTTTCCCGCCCAACAAAACCCAGGTACAACTAGGATGGTCGTCCCAATACTTCAAGCCCTGCAAACCACTCTACACCCTAGTAAAATCATTCAACCACTCCCTTCCCCCCCCCCCCCAGCTGTATAAGTGCCATGTTGGTAATCCCTCACCACTTTCCAAACTTTTCCGCTGGCTCTGATTGACTCCAACGAACACAAAAGAAATTTAAGCTGGGATTTTTTTAGAATCACCTCACTACAACAAACACACTTGGTTTTGTCTCTACAAAAGAAACACATAGAAAGAAGAGAAAGAAGTCCAAGAAGAAGAAGACTTCGGCTATAAATAGATCCTTTTGTAAGCCTTTGAGTGAAACTAGTTATTTTTAGTATTAGAATATCTTAGCTTAATTTTTAATATAATTTAGCTTATTCTCAGTCATTTACAGCTTTTACTTTCAGCTTTGTAACACTTTCAAGTTTCAATGCAAATTTAAGGTTTTAAAGTCAATTTACAATTCCAAGTGTTAAGCTTCTTTATTGTGTTGTTTTACGTTCAAAAAAACTCTCAATACAGCTTATTTATAAGCTGCTTTAATTAAGTAAATTTAAAAAGTTAATTAGTTAAGAAAAAATCAAGAATCCACACTCAAATATACCACAGCTTACTTTATGGATGATAAGCCAGTTCTGGATGGGCTTATGGACACTACTAGCTTGTTTTCTACAAGCTAGAGCCTGTAGATTCTTTGTTTAACCCTGTTTTGAGCAAGGGTGTTGTAAGTCTCTCTTTTTCTTATTTTTCTCATTTACTGTAGAACTATTTATATAGTGCTTATTTGTTGCTTATATTTGCTCATTTATGCTTTATTATGATGTCTAGTGCTTATCTTGCTTAATTGTTAGCTTAAAAGTGATCTGTGCAAATTACATAGTTAGTACTGCTAGTTCTCTTTTGGGGATTTTAAATCTAGCGGTACTAACTCAAAGCTAGCGGTACTAACTCCAAGTTAGTACCGTTAGTACTGTTGTTTCATTTTTTTGCTTATTAGCTTATTACTTCCGCTTATTTAAGATTTGCTTAGCTTTTTAGAGTAGATTAAGCCCATTTTTGTTTACTGTATCTAGTAGAGCTTATTTAAGCTTATTCGTCTTTTCAAAGTAGTTTTAAGAGGTTATAAGTTTTTAGTTTTTCAGGAGTCGAGTTTAAATAACTCAGGTAAAAGCAAAACAGTTGTATTATAAAAACGAAGTTAGTCTGTTATGATCCCACATCGGCCAAGTATGGGATTGGTTGATGGCTTATAATGTCTAGGTGTCCCCTCCTCTTACAAGCTAGCTTTTTGAGTGAGTTCTACACTTGGACTTATGAACCGATACGAGCCTAGTATGGGATAGGTTCGTATCAATTGGTATCAGAGCTAGCCCTACCTTACGAAGTTCCAACACTCGGAGTGGTGGTCTGGACCCGAAAAAAGAAGGGTGCCAACCGTGACCAACATAGCCGTGACCAACGAGCTTGGAGTGGTGGCCTATGGAGTGGTGGCTTGGACCCAAAGAGGGGTGCCAACCGTGACCAACATAGCCGTGACCAACGAGGACGTTGGTTCTTCAAAGGGTGGGGTATTGTTATGATCCCACATCGGCTGGGATTCGTTGATGGTTTATAATGTCTAGGTGTCCCCTCCTCTTACAAGCTAGCTTTTTGAGTGAGTTCATTAACCGATACGAGCCTAGTATGGGATAGGTTCGTATCATAGTCACAGTTCCACATTTTATAACCAGTTTTGAATTTCTTTTGATGGGTAGGAATTCTCAAACTCGGCCCAATCATTACAATCATTCGTGAAACAAGAGATGCGTGTAAATACTCATGTGGCCAAAGAAAATCAAAAGGTGTCTAAAAGAAAACAGAAGGGGGCTAAAAGAAAACAAGAGAAGCCTTTTAAGGATTTGTTTGGCACTTATTCTGCTTCTGTTGCTAGGTAACTACCAGTTTCAGTATTGAAAATAATTGATATTTTTCTATGCTAGTATGTTCATTTCATGCAATTTAAGTTAAGTACAGGGTTGTTTGCTTGTATTGCACCTTTTCATTATGCCTTTGGAAAATGACTTGGTGCAAAGGTTGGGTCATCTTGTAGTCTCTAATTGTAATATATTTTTGTAAACTTGAGTTATTAAATGATAGTTTTGTTTTGGTGACCAACATTGAGAATTGAAATTTTTATATAGAAATGTGGATTTCTTTAATGTTAGGCTTTATAAAGAATTACTAAGATCTCCGTTTACAAGATGATGACCCAAACGTGACACAAAACCATTTTTTTTAACAAGTTGTATGTGTGAAATAAAGTTATCTATTATGACTGGTAGTGTGGGTGAAGGGATTTCTATAGTTTGTGTGTTTTTTTAAATACAATAAGATTCCTCTATTTTTGAATATAACAAAAGGTGTGGTTCGACTTCAAATTGTTGGCCCATCGTAGACTTCAATAAAGTAGTTAAATGTACCTTCTGTATAAGAATAGGGAATTATGTCTTTGCTTTGAGGTTGGATCTGG
Source organism: Tanacetum coccineum (assembly GCA_026074375.1). Taxonomy (NCBI): domain Eukaryota; kingdom Viridiplantae; phylum Streptophyta; class Magnoliopsida; order Asterales; family Asteraceae; genus Tanacetum; species Tanacetum coccineum. The sequence continues at coordinate 16,244 of BQNB010086146.1, read as the reverse complement.
ATGTATTTAATTGTTGCGGAAGGTGATATATATGTATTGTATTTTTCATAAGGGTGCAGTAGTAAAATTATTATTGGCACATGTTATGACTGTCGGTTTATTCTTAGTTAATGTTAAATTATGTTATGAAAAGTACTCCTCTGTCACGCACACGTGTTTTTCATCTATAACCGATTTCTTGGTCCTCTATCTCTATTGCAGAATTTTTTGTTTCTATTCAACAAAATTTAGTTATCTATAGTTGTATTTTAAAAAAAAAAAATTTAATTTGTGGTTTGTTGAATTGATTTTCTTCAGGGATCCACCTAGAAATTCCCGGTTCGAGATTTTTTCGATTCGTTCCGCTATCACAACAGATTACAAGTTTAAAAATGGCAAGTTGTTTGGGCTGATTTCAGTATCAGATAAGAATGGTCGTTGTCCCGAAATTACGCGAACACACTTTGAGATCAAGTGGTCTACTTATCTTGTTCAAAACAGCAATTTTTTTTTGGAATGATAAAGAAGACCCACATGCTCACATCCGAATATTTCAACAATAATCACTTTACGATGATGTTCTCCGAACGTCCCGAGACGTCGGTTAAGATTATGACTCTTTCCATTTTCCCTCGAGGGAGCCGCCCGAATTTGGCTTGAAAAAGAACCCCCTCGATCGATTCTTCATGGGATGATCTTGTTTCGAATTCTTTAACAAATTTTCCCTCCTCTTAAAACAACATATTTAGAAATGAAATCACAAGATTTCAACCAAAAAATTGATGAAAGTTTTTTACGAGCATGGGACCTATTCAATGATCTTCTTAGGGTTGATGCAGCATCATGGGGTTTTCAGAATTGCATCAACGCGATACATTCTAATAATTCCTAAATTGAATGATCAAGATTCATTAAACTCGCTGCGGGTGGTAACCTTTCTAGATATATTGCCTTGGAGTCATGCCTAAAAAATATCATGAGAGCCAAGTCCAAAGTTCGTCAATCACGAAGCAAGGCCATTGTTTCCAAAGTGAGTATGAGCTCTTCCACCCCAGCAGTTTCATCCGATGTTGCTGAGCTGAAAGATATGGTTAGAGCATTGATTATCGATAAGAAAAACCAGGCTCCGGCTCCCGCTCCCGTAAAAGCGGTCAAGCAAAGTTGTGTAACTTGCGGGGGCGGTCATTCTTACCAAAATTGTCCAGCCACCAATGGCAACATTTATCGTGACAAATATCTAGATACGTCTGTGCACATGCTGCGCAGTTAACTACAACCAAGGGATAATGCCTAAATTACCGACCTTAGATGGTGCAAACCAAAATTAGACTCTGGTTTTTTCCTCCTATGCAAAATCCCATCAAAACAACCAATTCGGGCGATCAATTTCAACAAATCGGGGGAACAAATTTTAACCAAAATTGGGGTAATAATTTCAATCAAGGACAAGTTTACCAACCCCAGATTAATCAACCCCCGACTTTTCAAGCTCCACCATACCAAAATCCAGCACCAGGTGTGTCTAAGCCCGATTTTGATAACTACGTCAAAGCTAATGACGCGGTTATGCAAAATATGCAAAATCAAATGGCAAATATAACGGACCTGATCACCAAATTCGTGAATAGTAATACCGCTTCTACTTCGGGCTCGGGTTCTCTTCCAAGCAACACCATTGCTAACCCGAAAGGTGATGTGAAAGCAATCACTACCCGAAGCGGTGTTTCCTATAATGGACCTCAAATTTCTTCTCCTCCTAAAGAGAAGGAAAATGAACCCGAGGTGACAAAGGATACGGTGCAACCAAGCACCGAAAACATCCAACCTTCGGTGGTCCAAACTAATGACCAAATTGGTGAGCCCGTTGTTGCTTCAAAGACTAAACCAACCTTGCCTTATCCTTCAAGGGCCAACAAAGAGAAGCTCCGTGAAAAAGACGATCTTCTAGCTTCAAAATTTATGGAGATTTTTCGGAATCTCCATTTCGAGCTAAGTTTCGCGGACGCTCTCCTACACATGCCCAAATTTGCACCGATGTTTAGAAAGCTCCTCAATGACAAGGATAAGATGATTGAGTTGACAAAGACACCAGTAAACGAGAATTGCTCGGCGGTTATCCTAAAAAGGTTTCCCGAAAAACTTGGAGACCCCGGTAGGTTTCTTATACCGTGTGACTTTCCGGAGATGAATGAATGCTTAGCCTTGGCCGATCTCGGTGCAAGCATCAACCTAATGCCTCTCTCCATTTGGAAAGAACTAAGTCTCCCAGCTTTGACCAAAACCCGAATGATACTTGAACTTGCCGACCGAACGATTTCTACTCCAACCGGCATCGCCGAGGATGTTTTCGTGAAAGTTGGAACGTTCTTCTTTCCTGCCGATTTTGTGGTCGTTGATTACGTTGCCGATCCTCGGGTTCCCCTAATCTTAGGAAGACCTTTCTTGAGGACGACACGTGCCTTGATCGACGTTCACGGTGAACAAATGACCCTTAGACATGATGACCAATCCGTGACCTTCAAAGTTGGTGATACTAAGACTTTCTCCTATAATATCATTGAATCAGTTAACCGAGTCGATGTTATTGACATTGCTTGTGAAGAATATGTTCAAGAAGTACTTGAAATTTCTGAAAGTGGCAATCCCATTTCTACTTCGGACCTTATGATCGATTCTCGCTCTCCATCTTTCACTCCCTTCGGAGGAAGTGATTTTCTAATGGAAGAGATCGATGCATTTCTTGAACATGATGATTCGATACCACCAGGTGTTGACGGCATCTATGATTCTGAGGGAGATACTGTTTACCTTGAGGAATTGTTAAGTGTGATCAATAATGACCCAAATCTCCCTCCGTCACCAGTTTGTGAAATTAATGTGCCTGAAGAGATTAAATCTTCATGTGAAGATCCTCCCGACCTTGAACTCAAAGACTTACCATCCCATCTTGAGTATGCGTTTTTGGAGGGTGATGACAAATTACCCGTCATAATCGCTAAAAACTTAAAAGATGAGGATAAAACCGCCCTGATCAAGGTTCTTAAGTCACACAAACATGCCATAGCTTGGAAGATTTCTGATATTAAGGGGATAGATCCACAGTTTTGCACCCATAAGATTTTGATGGAGGAAAATGCCAAACCCGTAGTTCAACATCAAAGAAGGGTTAACCCCAAAATCCATGAGGTTATTAAGCAAGAAGTTATCAAACTTCTTGATGTTGGGTTAATTTACCCTATCTTTGACAGTCCCTGGGTAAGCCCGGTTCATTGTGTCCCTAAGAAGGGAGGCATAACCGTGGTAAAAAATGAAGAAAATGAGTTAATACCCACTAGGTTGGTTACGGGATGGCGAGTTTGCATCGACTACCGAAAACTTAATGATGCAACTCGTAAAGACCATTTCCCTTTACCATTTATGGATCAGATGCTTGAAAGATTAGCCGGAAATGAGTACTATTGCTTTTTGGACGGATTCTCTGGCTACTTTCAGATCCCGATTGACCCACTTGATCAAGAGAAGACTACCTTCACCTGCCCTTACGGGACATTTGCCTATCGTCGCATGCCTTTTGGGTTATGCAATGCACCGGGCACGTTCCAAAGGTGTATGGTTGCAATCTTTCACGATATGATTGAGAAAACCATGGAAGTCTTCATGGATGATTTCTCGGTTTTTGGTGACTCTTTCTCTTCTTGCCTTTCCCACCTAGACAAAATGCTCCAAAGGTGCGAAGACACCAATCTTGTGCTAAATTGGGAAAAGTGCCACTTTATGGTCAAGGAAGGCATAGTCCTTGGCCATAAGATTTCTAAATCCGGGATTGAGGTTGATAAGGCAAAAGTTGATGTCATTGCAAAATTGCCTCATCCCACTACCGTGAAGGGTATTCGCAGTTTTCTCGGTCACGCCGGATTCTACCGACGATTTATTCAGGATTTTTCCAAAATCGCCCGGCCTATGACCCACCTCCTTGAAAAAGAAACTCCGTTTATCTTCTCGAAGGAATGCATTGAATATGAAGCATATGAAAATAATGAACCATATCGAAAAACAATTGGCTTGAAGTCAACAAGGATGGGTGGACGATCTTGCACAAGTACTATGGGTACATAGAATGCTTCCAAGAAATAGCCAAAAGGAGACACCGTTTAGCCTAACTTACGGCTCCGAGGCTATAATACCTATACCCGAAAATGATGTTGCTAAAGATGATAGGGGAAGGATAAAGTAAGTCGACAAGAGAAGAGGAAACAAGGAAATAGCTTCAATCGAAGAGGCCTACTATCAAAGTAAGCTCCACAGGCACCATAGTAAAAGGAGTAGTCACTCCATTTATAAGATTAGATACTTCATTTTACTTTCGCAAAGCAATACAGGAGGCACACAGGTATGGCAGGGTCCTCACATGATAAGCGAAGTTCACGAAGGGGGACTTCACAAAATTGTCGATACATCCGACCACTCATTGACTCAAACAACAAAGAGTACGAACCTTCGTAAGTTTTACATGTAAAACTTACCTTTTACAGTCTTCTTTATTTTAAGCAAAATTCATTGTTTCGACTATCCAAAAAAGTGTAGCAAACTAAGTGTTCATACACGAGATGATGTAAATCTTTCTACACTACTAATGGAAAATTTTTCAAAGAAGTCAAGTGATCCGGCGGTGTGTGCACGACAAGGAAGCTCTCGACATCCTCGAAGCTTGCCACAATGGACCTACGGGGGGACATCATTATGCAAATCTCACCGCCAAAAAGGTCTTTGATGCGGTTTTCTTTTCTTCTGCCCACATTACAAAAGATGGCCCACGAGAGTTGGTTAAAAACTGCGACTCGTGCCAGCAGTCAAGGAAAAATTTAACAAAACGGTGCTGAGATGCCTCAAAATTTCCATCCAAGTTTGTGAAATCCCTTGACGTTGGGGCATTGACTTCATGGGGCTGTTCCCGTCTTCAAGAGGGAACAAATATATACTTGTGGCCGTCGATTACTTGTCGAGCAAAAGCGCTCCCCACCAATGACGCCCGAGTTATTTGCAAATTTCTCAAATCTCTCTTCGCCAGATTCCTGCGCCTCGTTGGTACTCATAAGAGATAACAGCGGACCCATTTTTGCAATGACCAGTTTGCAAAGGTCATGCTTAAATACGGAAGTCCCCTCATCGTCTCTCCACCGCATATCACCCACAAACAAGTGGGCAAGTTAAGGTATCCAATCGTGGCTTGAAAAGAATTCTTGAAAGGACCATAGGCGAAAACCGTGCCTCTTGGTCGGATAAACTAGATGACGCACTTTGGGCCTTCCGCACAGCTTACAAAACACCCATCGGGTGTACTCCATACAAGCTAGTGTACGAGAAGGCATGTCATCCGCCGATTGAGCTCGAGCACAAATGCCTATTGGCTTAAAGCATGCTAAAAATTGACCTAGTGACGCGAACGATCACTCGAAAGGTTCAACCTCAATGAGGCTTAATGAACTTCGTGATTCATGGGCCTCGAGAAACTCTTTGATCTATAAAGAGAAAACAAAGAGAATCCATGACTCCAAGATCAAAAACCGCGTTTTCAACGTCGGTGATCGAGTCCTCCTCTTTAAATCTAGATTGAAGATTTTCTCAGGCAAGCTTAAGACCCGCTAGAGTGGACCATTCACTGTAACCCAAGTCTTTCCATATGGCACTGTCGAGTTATCCCAAAACTCCGGGCCAAATTTCAAAGTGAATGGTCATCGTTTGAAGCACTACTTTGGAGGGGACGTACCACAATTGGTAGTCCCGGATCTCCAGACTTTCCCCATGGACCAATAAATGCGGGGATCGAGTCAAGCTTGTGACTCGGTGAACAAAAACAAGTCACTTCGTGGGTGGCAACCCATGCTTATCTGTATTATGTTAGTAAGAATAAGTGTTTTGTGTAGGGAGGCTCGCCTCTTCCATTACCCGTGTTTTCGTGTTTTGTGTGTTTTGTGTTGTATGTCCAGGATTTCCCGGATTGTGAAGACTCTCATGCTCGCAGTTTTCACCAAGAGTTTCACATCCTCAGCTTCATTTTGGGAATCCAATATCCAAATCTAATCGACTAACGTTTTATCTTTTGGCACACTTAATAAACGGCCTTAGATTTACGAGGTACCCTTTTAAAAACAATCGAGGACGATGTTTAGTCTAGTAGGGGGGGGGTAATTCTTTCGATGATTTTGCCTGCAGCCGGTTGTCACGTACTCAGCAAAAATACCAAAAAAAAGAAAAAAATTTAAAAATTTTCAAAAATAAAATAAGTGTTTTGTCACAGTTTTGACTTTCCTAATGGGTAGAATGAGAATAAATTTTGACTCGGTCGAGCATGTTGAGCTCTTAGCTTGTTCCTTAACTTTTAGACTAAGCGTTCGCGGACTTTAAAATTCGTGAAGAACGAAAAATGATAGTGTTGTTTACAAGTAAGATGCTAAACAAGGATTAGTTGGATATCTTAAAAGCTTATGAGTGTAACTTGTTGCTTTTTCTCCCAGAAGCTCTTAACCTGACTAATAAACATGCTTAATTTTGCTTTAACTTTAAACTGACATTTTCTAAAAAGAAGCTCTTTCGGAAACGAAAATATTCATCTTAGTTCAACTGTATACTTGAGTTTCTAAAATGAAATTTTCTCTATTACGGAAAATATGTTGCAAAATAAAATATATATAAAAAAAAGAAAAAAAAAAGAAAAAATGAAAAATGAATGATGAAAAATATAAACTGTGGGCTGATAAAGGTTTACTGCATCTTGCCGGCTCACAACCGATGTTGCAGTCTTCAAAACAAAGCCCATAGTGAGATAATAAATGCCAAAGTGCATTCTTAAGTATTATCAATAAGAATTCTCCGTCAGTTTACTTCATCTTGTCGGAGGCGTGGCCGATGTTGAAGTCTTCATATAAGGCGGAGGACCGTCGTCAGACTAAGTCACTACATCTTGTCGGAGGCGTGGCCGATGTTGTAGTCATGTAAATGATGACGGTATTATAGTATAGCAATAAATGACTAATAAGGAAAATTTAATGGTTAAAATTTCTTTTTCTAAACTCAAGTATAATTTTGAACTAAGAATAACTTGCTCTAAGACTTCAAAAGTTGTTGGTTGCCGTTGGTAGATTATTTCTAGGAATAATCGCACCAATGAGATCATTAAATTTTTGATGTTTGCGTGCTTTGAGTAGTATTGTTTATTTAGCGGTAAATCTAAGAAATTCGGCCTAAAAGGGTGGAGTATCCCGCTATTACATTGCGAACATTCTCCTGTGGGGTCTCAACCTGATAACCTAAGTCGAACTCGGCTGGGATCTATCGAGAATATGCTGGTTGGTGGGTGATCTAGTCTTTTCCCCAGATTTCTTCAGAAATATCGTTATGTGCATAAACTATACTACTTTCTAAAATTGTCGATCTAAATTTAACTTAAAATTAAGCACAATCACTCTAATTGAAAAATTGTTGGGAGCAAAAAGTTGACAAGTCATAGTTATGAGTAGTGTTAGCATCTTTGCTTGTGCTCAGCGGTGATTTCGTTTTTACGCTTAGCTTGGGACTAGTGAAAAATCGGGGACGATGAATTTATCCATTCGGACATCCATAGATTATTCTATGGACGCTTCTCATTCTATGATCCCAGTGTTGATAAAATAAAGAAAGTCAAACATGTTAGTTAAGTTGAGAAAAAGAAAAATACAAAAATATTAGGGATAGTTAGTGTAAATAAAAAAAATGGTGAAAACGGGACTTGTCGAAACTATTGATTCTTTAGTTCCCCTTGACGAACACTTAGCTACTTTTCGAGGTTATTAGTCGAGGGGGATTGAGATTCTTGGTTTTCTTAAGTGTTTACTTCATAACATTGCGTGAGGACACGACAATATCTTAGTATGGGGGATTTAATATGTGCTTAATTACACATATTTTATACCTATTAAAACAAGCTTAAATGACCAAAAACAGACATAAAATACCAAATATATGCTTGTTTTGCTTTATGTACTGTGCAGGTATTGGATATCGACAAAAGGACGAAAAACGGAGTCAAATCGGACAAAACCGAGCACGGATTTGGAAAGAGCGCGAAAAAATGAAGCCAACGATATAAATATCTTATTGGGCCAACCCGTACCCGAGTTATTGGGCCGGATCAGCCCAATATGCTTATCTATAAGCAAATAAAGCCCAAATGCAAGCCTGGTCAACCAAAGTCAAAGCCCATAGAAAAGCCCAATTGCTATTATCTCAGTTAGCCCACAAGGACCACCAATGTAATAGCCTTATATGACTCAAGGGCCATTTTTGCCAACATCCTATAACTATTACACCACAAGGACCATTCACGCAATAACCTTATGCAAGTTGAGGGACCATAGTTGCCCATTCCCCAAAGTCTTCACCCCTGCACCCTTTAAACCCAGTTAAACCCTAACCCTTCCCACCATAACCAAAACCCAAAGCCCGTGACCCTCTTCACTCTCCCCAAAACACTCAATCTCACATACTTACACAAGGGATCAAACCTTCACCCCCTCTCCACTAAACCCTTTATTGCCACCTTGGCAATCCGTGGCTCAATTTGGGCGCCAAAACACTAATCAAAGGCCAAGATTTATGGAGTGGGATCCAAAGCAATTTCTAGGGCTGCGATTGAGACTCTGAAGCCTCTCACACACAAAGCACAACAAACACAACCTTGGCAGCTATAAAAGAAAGAAGAAAAGAAAATGAAACAAGGAGGAGTAGATTAATTAAGTTTTTAACGTTCTCTTTTTATGTTTTTAGTCATTTCAATTCTGTCAAATTAAACTTTGTAGCCTTGTAATCTTTTATGTTTTAATGAAAAATTAAGTTTCTTAAGTTTTTTTTTGCTAATCTGTCATTTTGTCTTCAAAGTTGCTTAATCTGATGCTTGTTTGTTTTATTGCTTATTAACCATTGAACCTTGTTCTTTCTTGCTCATACAGCTTATTTAATATCTGGTCATCAAAATTCTTTGCTTAATTCAGTAGCTATAAGTTGGAAAATGAAATTTACCCTTTTAAAGGGGTGTTTGGCACAAGGTTAAAATGGGTCAAAATGGAAGTTTCATTGGGTTGGGGTTTTTAAGTCAGTTTTAACTAGCTGAATTTAATAGTTTGAATCTGTTTTTCAAGATTGTTAAGTTTAAAAATTCATTTTTAAGGTTACTAGTAAGAATGGTTAAAATCTTTGGTTCAAAAGTAGATTTCAAGTGTTGTTTGATTGAACTGTCAAATCTTGTTTCTAAGTGTTGTTTTTATGTCCAATTGAGTGTCAAACTAGAGTAGTATATAGAGTCCCTGTGTTTTTTTTATGTGTCTTTTCAAAAATGCCAAATGTTGTTAAGTTTTTCAAATGAAACTGCCAACTTTCAAGTCAATTTATCAGATGGTAAACTAGCTTTTTAGCTTCTAGTTTTTTGTGCACAAGCTCATTAGGAGTTTGTGTCAATTTGTTTTAACTTATTTTGAAATTTTAAGCTTATTAGCCAGCTTATTCATAAGCTGGCTTTTAGCTCCTTTTTCCTTTGTAAATTTCCCCTGGTGCAAAAACCCTATTTGACAGCCCCTTGTTCTTGCTTATTTGCTTTTTAAACCTTGAACTCTTTGCTTTTCTAGAAAGGCCATAAGCCACTCTTTAAGCTCCTATAAGCTTAAGCCCCTAGACTCCCTCTAGGTGGCTTATTTTTGAGCCATAGAGTTGCTTTTGACTGCTTGCCACATGTTTAGGCTTATAGTTTATTTTAGTTTTCTTACTTTTCTAGTTGTCTCTTTGGCTTATTTTAGTTTGTGTTAGCTTATTAGGTTTAGTTATCTTCCTATTTTAGCTTATTCCATGTTCCCTTAGCTTTTATTGTTCCGATTAGCTTAACAGTTTCTTTTTAACCTTAGTTAATTTAGTGCAATCTGCCTCTCCCCTTTTAGCTTATTTCCCAGCTTAGTTTCCCTAGTTTCAGCTGCTTATTTTTGAGGCAGTTTGCGTATTAGGTTAGCCATTCACTTGGTTTTTGCTTATTTGCTTATATGTCCATTAAATTGTGCACTAGTTAGCTTAAAATTAAGTCCCATAGAGGCCCCTTGGACTGTTTGCCTATCTTCTAGCTTATGGCTTATTTTTAGATTTGTGTCTTATTAGTCTGTTTCTTTTTGCTTATTTATGTTGTTTCTGGCTTATTAGGTTTAGAGGACTTAACTGCTTAGCTTGTTTGCTTGTATCCTTTACTTATTTGCTTGTTTTTTTTAAAGACAAAAAGATAAGCCATTTGTACCCTTAGTCATTTTAAGTCTTCTGTCCGTTTTTCATTAAGCTTTTCCAGCTTATTTTAGGATGTGAAGACATCATTAATCCTTCTAGGATGCGAAAGACTATTTGGAGATCAAATATCTCGAACATCTTGGTATTATCAGTGCGTCATCGGCGCAACAAAAGTATAGCTGTTTGGTTATATTCTTGAAAGGCCTCATTAGTGAATTTCTGATTAGGCGTTTTCTGCGAGTCTAATAAAGCTACTAATAAACGTAATAATCAGTCTGAGCTGCCAGACCTCTCGCGGTCTGAACAACTCTGCGCTCTTCATTATATACGTCGACTCTCTCTACAATGTTGAAGAAAGTAGTACTTACTTACCTCATAAAACAAGAGGAGATCTGTCAACAGACCCATGAAGATAATAAAAGAGTGCTTATTTTCATATAAGGATATGGAGTCAATAATTCAGAACAGCGAGCCAAAAAAAAATAACCGACTATAAGACGTATGCGATCAGAATACAAGATAAGCTATAAAGAGGAAGTTAACAGGGAAAAGACACGTAGAAAGATAAATACGTTATATCCTTAACTCCTAAAAATACCCCTAAACCATTACTCGCTATTAAAAGAGAACACCACAGTAACATAAAAGTGTAGTGTGATGGTATATATTAATTATATAATCATTATTAGTTTACATCGAATGCTAGAATCGACACCAACATAGACAAACAGAAGAACGTTCCTATGACGGTCTTTACACACAAAAAATTGTGTCTGTTCCACCTTTGTTGAGATTATAGATTAAAGAAAGCAAGAAAAAGCAAGTTGGACTCTCTAAAGAAAACCTAGTATTCTCTCATACATTGATATATCTCCATCATGTAAGATTTTTATTCTTCTCTTTTATCTACTAATCAAAAATCCTTAGAGGAGAAGCATATGAAGATGAACAACCTTAAGGATTTGACTTACAGATATACCTCCCAAATAGTGAAAATTCTATAGATGAAGCGAGTTAAATTACATCTTACACGCAAAACACAAGATATCTGCTATTAGCGAGTGACGAACAACAGAAAACATAGCTCTATTTTGTATTACTGGAGGAATAGAAACAGCCTAATTCTATAGTCAAACGAGGTTTATGCGAACTTCTAACTCTCTTTATCCAAATGGCCTCCAATGATTTACAGTTAGTCTCACTTGCCATTATAGCAGCCTACTATAGACTTAAATGGTTGCGTCTCATCTTTTCACGTTAGTTGACATCGGATTTATACCAAAATGTTATTAAATCGGATTAATAGAATTTTTATTTCAAAAATATAATGGTCATTCTATATATTCTAAAAAGGTATATTTCTAGTAATGGTACTTTAGTGCATGTGATATGAATTTATATCGTGTCTGCCTTCTAATGTATACATTTCTATTTATATCAGATACTGCAAATAAAAGAGCACTAAGCACAACTTGGACTTCACTTTTTTCTACTATGGGCATTGTACGTCTGCTCTATTAGACTAAATGTACAAGAAAACACTATAAAGTGAAAAGATGCATCTCCTCAGAGGATGCCTTCATTTATCTATAAAAACTCATAAACTGAGACCTGACAGATGATCTCTATAATGAAATTACAAATGATATATCTCTTATCTATCTTAAACGAATAGCAAGATGACACAACACACGAGAAAAAACCCGTTTCCACACCAATCGTACCGAGAAGAGCAACAAGGCGGAGAACTATACAACTGTATTCTCTCTGGGAATAATAAAAAAGGAAAATAATACACAGGATGATTGTGATGGTCCACTTAGCCCTGGAAGTCACGATAAGAAGCCTAACTACTTCATACTATACGGATGATTATAGTCCTTATGGTTCTGTTTAATTACATAAACATAAATAAGAAGTCCTTGAAAACATACAAGGTTTAAAATAAAGTGTAAAATCAACTCGAAAGACTATAAAGCACTTCGAAAGCTGATCGAGGAAAGCCGAAAAAAAATTAGTCAAGCGATTAAAAGATTATCTGAAAGCACATGTGAATGTTCAAACTAGCTTACAACTCCATTATACACCACAACACACTAGGGGTATGTCTGAAAAGGAGGAAAATCGTACCTTGGTTGGACATGGCTTAGCATCAATGATGGAATCTTAACAACTCTGCTGATATCCTTATTGCGGGATTATGCTCGTTATCCTTTTGGGATTATGCTCTAGAGACTGCTACACGCATTCTCAATATGGTTCCAACCAAGAAGGTTGATAAGACACCATATGAACTATGGTATGGAAAAGTTCCTAATTTGTCTTACTTAAAGGTATGGGGTTGTGAGGCTCTTGTAAAGAGAGATACGCCTGACAAACTCCAACAAAGATCTGTTAAATGTATCTTTGTAGAATACCCAAAGGAAACAGTGGGTTACTATTTCTACTTCCCACCTAAAAATAAATCTGTTGTTTCAAGTGCTGAATTCTTAGAGAAATATCTTTTGTCTCAAGAAATCAGTGGGAGGGCCGAAGAACTTAAAGAAATTCAAGATGAAGATACATCACCTTCTAAAAACATTAGTGAAATTCCTATGGAGGTTAAAGGTTTCAAACCACCACAAGAGGAAGTTGTTCTCGTTCGTAGGTCCGCAAGGACACATCGAGCTTCCGATCGCTTATGTATAAATATAGAAGTGGAGGAGCATAGTTTAGAGGATCTTAATGAACCCGTTAACTATAAAGCTTCAATATTAGATCCGGAATCTGATAAGTGGATCAATGCTATGAATATGGAAATGCAATCCATGAAAGATAATCAAGTCTAGTGCTTGGTTGATCTTCCTCCTAATTGTAAAACTGTTGGGAGCAAATGAGTTTTTGAGAAAAAGACTGACATGGATGGCATAATACACACCTATAAAGCTCGTTTAGTAGCAAATGGTTATACTCAAACCTTCAGGGTTGATTATGAAGAAATATTCTCACCCGTTGTTGACATTAGAGCTATTAGGATTCTCATAGCTGTAGCGGAATTCTATGACTATGAGATATGGCAAATGGATGTCAAAACTGTCTTTTAAATGGTTATCTTGATGAACATATTTATATGGTGCAACCTGAAGGCTTTATTGATCCTAAACATCCCAGAAAAGTATGCAAGCTTCAAAGATCCATTTATGGTCTTAAGCAAGCATCAAGAAGCTGGAATAAAAGATTTGATGAGGAAATCAAAAGGTTTGGATAAGCTCAAAATCTTGATGTGCCATGTGTATATCAAAAGGCTAGTGGGAGTATTGTTACATTCCTTATCTTACATGTCGATGACATAATTATCATAGGAAATCATATTCTAAGTTTACAAAGTGTAAAGTCATATCTTGGAAAGTGTTTTGTGATAAGCTCAAAACATCTTGATGTGCCATGTGAAAATATCAAATAGGCTAGTGGGGAGTAATCTTTCTTACATTCCTTATCTTCACATGTCGATGACAATAGATTAATCAATAGGGAAATCATATCACTCTAAGTCTTTTACCAAGTGTAAAGTCTATCTTGGAAAATGTTTTACCACCATGAAATAAAAAAAAACAGATTTGAGGAGACAGTCCTTTGTTCTTGGAATGCAAGATCTACCGAGTCATAGTTCGACGTGCATAGCGAATTAATTGGACTAAGTCAAAGATAGCTTACATGGATAAAATCAGAACTCTAGCATTTAAGATGGATACTTTCAAACGCGTTTATATCCCCATATAGGATATATGTTATAAACATAGTTTTATAGCGGTATGGTATGTGTTTCATTAATTTGTTATACCAATGAACCAACATTCCTCAACTACACACCCTGATCATATCCACACCTGATACCGCGTTGAATCCAATCTCAAAATGTTCCCTTCAATCATCATAATATAGGAATCTATATGTAAGCCGGTACAAGAAACATGCACTCATACCAGATGTCTCTTGTGTTGGCGGCAAAACATTACAAAACTGATTTCAACAGAATCCGGGTAACTTCACGTGGACTGCTATAGAAAACCATTCTTAAAATTTAAGACAAATACAAAATAATTCCAAGTTTTATGGTGGCGAAATCCTTAAAGCTAGAGCATTCTGAGATTGATTGCAATTAGCTATCAGGGGATTTGAACTGATCAGCGAAGATACCAAAATCTCAGACACAGAATACGTCCTTCGTCTTTCTTGAATGAAGCGGCGCAGTAGACTAGAAGATGCTCCAACGCACAATACTAACTGCAATGCTCTCCCTGCTACAGCAAGCTAAACAAACATTCTTCGATCTCATGCGATGAGGAAAGATGTTTGGACTTATGAACGTTATTCAGGGTTGGTAAAGTACCAACTATAAACAAACCATAATTAATATGTTATGCGATAATTCTGACTTGCACTTCTTTTGCCTACGAACCGGTGGATCTGAAGGGCACCAGACTCCTCTACCATAGAAGATACTCTCAATATGGAACCGATCGTATTTGCGAACGGGCTGCAACTAACACACTTCTTAAAGTTCACACAATGACAATCCAGTAGGATCCTTTTACAAGGCTTTATCAAAAAGGAAGCTTATCAACCTGCTAGGATTTTTAGTCACATGGACTATCTTCGTCTAGCTAGTAGTTACATGTAGATCATAGTTTGCTATGAACGTAAATTGCGCAGTTCTGAGAAGTAGAGACGATTACATACTTTGAATCTCCAGTGGTTTTCGCGTGGTATTTGCTTATACACCCGAAAAAAGATAAAAATTAAGTAGGGACAAGGAACATTATCACATTCAGACTCTAAATTCAAGACTTGCTAAAAGAGGTAACACGCATATACTCGTTCTTGATCATTTGTTAATTATCTATATACTATGCGTGTTTATATATTTTCCGCTGTGTACTCGTGATTTGAATTGGTCAATAGTTGTTTAAACCCCAACAAGACATGATCAAGGCATCATCAAATATCCAAGTAACTTCCTCAAGGTTGATATGAAGATTTAAAATTACAAAAAAACATCATTGAGGGGAAGATTGCCAGCTTTCAAGTATTCCAAATGATGCTAAAGTATGAGCTTGTTGGTTAGGAAGACGTTCCCGTCAAGTAACAATGATTGTCTCAAGGCTAAAGACAAAGAAAAAAAATTTAAAGATCAAGTATACAAGATCACAAGGAATGCAAAGGAATTATGAAGGAATGACCACTACTACAAGGTTCCAAGAATTGCGACATCAACGATGAAAGTATTGATGGATAATAGGGCATGTCATTGGTCTCTAGTAAATCACTATTACCTAAATGGCCGTCGATGACACTAAAATTACCAACAAGTATTTTGTGCAATGACCACCTTCTAAGGGTGAGATTGTTAGCCTTACGTTTTTATGAAGTGATGGTCATTATATATTATTGAACCTTGTAATAGATTAGAAAAATAGTTACAGGATTCTGAAGCTAATACTACATAAGTTTTTGGAGAAATCCTACATCGCTCCAAGAGGGCAAGTGGTCCCCCCCCCCCCCTCTCCTTTTTAAGAGAGTTGGCTAGTTATAGTTTTTGTAAGTTTATAGTGAGAAGAGTGTTTACTTATTCTCGCCTACTCCTTTCTCTGTTCTTCTTATTATTTCTAGAGTAAAGTGCAAAAATCATCCTTTTGATTTGCCAAAAAACTGTCTCACGTCCATTGTCGATACTTCGCCCAAAAATCATCCATCCGTTAGTAAATTGAGGCACCATACGTCCCTGAGGACGAATGATACAATTTTTTTCCGATAAGTACTAACGAATGTCTTACTGGAGGGTATTGTTGTCTTTTTGCTGCCACATAGATGTATGGTGAACCTTTACTATATAGAAATGTGTGTATAGAGATGTATCGTGGATAAAAGCATGTAGAAAAACGTGTATAGAAATGTGTGTATAAAAACGTGTGTATAAAAATGTGCATAAAAAT
>BQNB010086145.1:0-28277 GCA_026074375.1 Tanacetum coccineum | reverse complement strand
CTTTAAGATTATATCAAAATGTAATAAGAGATATTATCTTAAACCTACATACTCAATCACACTCGATTGATATGAAAATAACGATATTTTTTTCTAAGACGATAAGAATATGCATCGGATCATAACTCACACTTGTGTTAAGGATGTCATATTGAGTCTACTTGTCCAATAGTTGTGTTCCAAATATTTAACAAATATATGCATAAAATACACAATGAAGTAGGATTGCAGACTTGAATGTTTTGTCCAAAATATTTAAATAATTTACCTTGCAATGCAATTGGTAAAGTCGTCATCTCTGAAAAGCTAAACATGAGCAAATGCACAACATATGTAACTTTGCTCAAACAATTCAAAAGCACAACTCAAAACTTAAAATATCTTTTCATCTCAAACAATTCAAAAGCACAACTCAAAACTTAAAATATCTTTTCATCAAAACTCTTTCTTACTTTACCAAATAAGCATAATATTTCTTCTTCACCAAATGAGAACCCTTTAACCATCTAAGAAGAGGATTAGGAAGAGTTGGACTTATTCCACAAACCATTATCATACTTTCTTTCAATAAGTGATCGTAAGGGGATTATGAATATGAAGATGATTACTATTCAAACGATAATCAATCTCATTATTCAATCTAATTACAAAATTAGAATATGAACATGAAATCGAGACTATGATTTATCTAGATCACGAAAATATCAATAAAATGACCATAGATATTTTTCTAAGTCTACATGTTTAACCATCCTTGGTTATTACATGAAATCACAAAGTCGATTGCAAGACAACAAGATTACTCATTGAATTGCAATTCACACTTGCAATGAAGATGTTTCATTAAGTCTAAAGTGTTCAAATGTTGTGTTATTAGTTATGGTCAAATTATACATGCTAAACTTAACACACTCTAAGTAGGATTGACGACTTATGAATTTCCATGGAGAAACTCATAAATACTCCAACTTGATAAGCAAGACTTGGATGTCATTTCCCGAAAACTCAAATCGAGAACCCTTATAACTTATATAAGTTTCTGTTAATAACCTAATATCAACACCATCTCCCAAATAATGAAAAAATGATCCATGCCCAAAATTTGGCACCTCCACGGATCGATGGATCCTTCGTCCTAAATTCATCTTTGGTTTAGGTCGATCCGCCCTATGACATTAGATTTAAACATCTTCCTCTTATCAATCTTCCTGCTTAAAACAATTCTAACATACATGTAACTAAACTTAATAATCATCATTATTTTTTACAAAGCTACAAACACATAGATCTATGAGGTAAATAACCTTAATTTGATTTTCTTTCATAAAACACATGCAAAGTGCATTCCTTCAAAAACACTCTCTTGTAGAGAATTACTACATTGTCACTCTTAAGCATACATCCTAAGGTCATAGAATAGACTCATTTCTCTCTTATACATATAACAATTTTGGTTGCTCTCATCATATTTAAAACCCTTAGAATGTCCCATCCATCTTGGATTAGGATTATGCAAAACCAAAAAATTAAAGCATGTAGTGAGTCATGTTATGGCCTCTATGATAAAAGAAATACAAATTATATCTTCTTGCTACAAGTTCATTAGGCAAAATATAGAAAAGAAAAAATTATATTTTTCAAACATGAGTAATGAGAACTGGAGAATCTATTGCACTAAAATCCATTGACCTAACATTTGAATAACTTCAAGAGTGAAGTTGGGTTCGAGGTATAAACCCATAAAAAATATGTCCTGTTAGCCTGAGTGAGAACCACTAGTGATAGTCTCATATTCATTCTCTAATTTAATTAAACAGCTCTTTCTAAATATGCCTAATGATAGTCTACATCGATAAACTTTGTATCTCATTAAGAGTGCATACTAAGCAAGTAGAAATTAGATTTCTCCTTAATCAATCAAGGACAACATGCACTTCACATATGTGCTTTAAAGCATAAAGATGATAACTTGCTCCTGTCTGATGCAATTATATGACTTCAAGATTATTTTGATGCTCAACGATTAATTGCATATCTATTAAATGCATGTCTATTATAAAGGCGTTTGTCTTTTTTATAGTAATTAGATACAATATCTCTGAGTTTATCTAAATACACCTGCTACCTAAACTAATGCTAACATGTTTTCACACGATGCTTACATTTAAAATTATCATGTTTTGTTTGCGTCATCTTACATGACTTACATGTTAATTGTGCACCTACACTATGTTAGGTTGATGTATGACAAATAAGGTTTTGGATTCATACCGTCATAACACATTATCTTTTTGATTATTGTGTTGATACATGCATAGATAACTTGCATGCTTAAATCTATAAGTCTTATACATCTACCGTCTATATTTCTCACACTAGAATATCTTTCTTCGCGTCCGAGTCACTAATCTAAATTTTCAAAAGAGTCGCAAAATGGTCTTAAATCTCTTAGAGTCTTCACTCACACACTCCTTTGATCATCATCTCGCTTTCTTCCAAATCATCTACTCTTTCGTCAAGTAAAGCTTAGATACAAATCTAACGCTCCTCCTAGTCGGTTGACAAA
Source organism: Tanacetum coccineum (assembly GCA_026074375.1). Taxonomy (NCBI): domain Eukaryota; kingdom Viridiplantae; phylum Streptophyta; class Magnoliopsida; order Asterales; family Asteraceae; genus Tanacetum; species Tanacetum coccineum. The sequence goes on along the minus strand of BQNB010086145.1, from coordinate 25,711 downwards.
CTTTAAATATTTCATATGGAATATATTCATGTATTTTTATAACTTGAGATTGCAAACGATAAAGGTCATATCTAAAAAATCTCATTCAAGCCTTATAAACAACATTATTAAAAACGCTCTCAACATACTCTTCAACTATAACATTCTTCTTTTGACAAAACATTCTTTCTCTTTGACGAAAATCTTCTTTCACATCGACTAAAACACTCTTTTGTCTTTTCGAGTCACACATCCTATCTTCTCACGTCAGACCACACCTCTCAACATATAGATGGCTAATCATTTTCTCCAACAATTATCTGCTACTACCATTAAGACAACCGATATCCTCGTCGTGTGTTGTTCTAAGTGAACATTCGCAATGCTCGAGAAGAGGCTACAAACTCAGTGAGTGTAGTTTATCGTACTTATACCACCATCCGCTTGACATTGTTCAAGCTCATCTGCCTCCATCTTTGTTTGTTTTCTACTCAATTAATTATTATTATTATTATTAATTCACGTATGAAACATACCGAAGATTACTATACCATTTCCTTCGGGACTATGTCCAAAAGGAAACATCTCCATTCAAAAAGGTTGCGTCTGAAGATAACAATGTCGACATTCTTTCTTTACCCCTTAACCGCGAATCGTTAAATTATATTCGTCTAGGATTAGAAATGATGGAACGCATTCTTTAAATCGGTATCTTCTTTTCTTTTAAGTCTCAATTCTAGTCTATGTTCCATTTCGTTTCGTGACAACCTAATTACTTCATATGAAGTATTTTTAAGGATTTTTAATGTAGCGAAATGAAAATTAAAATGTCACTTTCCGTTCGAGAAAATTTAGTCAAAAACATCTCTGCTGTGCGGTCCCCATAAACTAGGTGGCCCCCTGATCGAAAAACAGGTTGCCCCTATATATATATAGTTACCGCCGTCAGCAGGCCTTGAGATTCTGTCATTTCATTTCAAGATCATTTAAATTAAGCAACCCCCTCTCACTCTGCTAGCAAGCATGGCGTCTACTTTACACCCAAATCTATGCCCAACATCTCTCTAAAGATTAATGGGTCATTCTCTTATCTCAATTCCCATAAGCATTGTTGCTTATGTTGTCAAGAGAATTTCATAATGAAATGTGTCTCATTCTCCAACACATTCCTTACAATCGATATACCTACAATCTATCATTACACAATAAATTTCCCTCACATACAAATCTTGCTCCTCACATCTCGTAAACGTCTTTTCTCACCTCAAATGGTCTTTTCACTTCTGAGCGGTTTCTCTCTTTCTTAATAGTCGTCTCACTTCTAATAGTCTTTTTACTTCTGACATTTCTTCTCACTTCTAAACGTTCCTTTTACACATTGTAATTAAGTCATATCAACTCTAAACTTTTCCTCTCACACTACAACATTTCTTCTCTATTAAAAAGTACTCGTTACTATTTAAAAAGTACTCCAACAATCTCTCCTAACTTAATTATTTCATCTAAAATATTTAATTAATTTGCTAAATGCAAATGTCACTCCTTCGCTAAACTTTCTATTTTCTAGAAACTGAAGAACACAAAGAAGATATTCAATCTTCAAGTGTTATTGAGTCACCACATTGTTAAGTCTCTCATTATTCTTCCACATGAAAGAAACTACCACCATCATTTTACAATACCCACATTTGTTCCTCAACATGTTCAACCAACAAAACACCAAGCAAAACACATTGATTCCCTATTCACCCCCTTTGTTTCGATAGGAACATCATGCACATCAAATGATAGTGCAAATGGATATCAATCTTTTCTATCAACCTCTCGTCAACATGTTCCTTCTTTAGTATCCCTCATCCTTTCTCACTTCTCGGCTCTATGGAATCATTTTCATTCACATCCAAGAGCACATCGTCTCCATCCTCGTCTTATTTTCTTTTTATCTTTTTAAGTTAAATATCTGAATAATATATATATATAAATATATATATATAATCTATATATATATATGATATATTATTAGTCTAAAATAACTATAATTTGACATATTTTTACGCCAAGATATTAAATGGTCATACGTCATACTTTTAAAAGTCATTTTCATAATATTTTGTGATAATCAATAAATGAATCTTATTCTCGTTTATTAAAAGTTGGTCTAATCTTTTTCTTTAAACATATGTCTTGAGTCTTTTAATTATATCATTTAGATTGTTGATTTTAAAATAATGATTGCATATGTCTAGCTTCTAACTTTCTCTTAAAGTGTCATACTTTAGAATACTAACGCTAAAAATACATGTCTAGTCTCCCAATAATATCTTGCTATATATATATATATATATATATGTGCACTTGTCTACTAACTTTGTTTTGTAGCACACATCCATATCTTTTTTTTTAGAACGGCACACATCCATATCTTGATTCCTAGGTGCCCCAAACAAGGGGGATCTTATACCGAGGGGGAGCACTTACAAGCATCCTACTCAATTAAATTGAATTCATCGAACGTCTTTAAGTTTGATGGAAATTTATTTATCCATGGAATCTCTAGAGTCCCTTTGCAAGGAATAGGGAATGCAATTAGCAAGTGGGAGCTAGAGATATATGGTTAAATAGCAATGGATTGGTTAAAACTGTGATGATAGAAGACTTACTGGGATTATGCAAACTTCACCTTTATAAGTAAGATAAGATTGAGGATTGTCAAATACGATGAAGGGTTTATTCATACTCCAAATACCTCACCTTCTCTACTTCAAAACCGCCTCAACCTTATTTCTCATGTTTTCTTCTTATTTCTCCTACCAATATACTTGGATCACCTACCTTTTCCTCATTCCTTTGAACCTAAACACCGAAGACCATAACCTCTTGTCATCCTACTTCTAACCTCTCAAGACTTTTCTAAAATATCCAGAAACAACAAATCACCTTCACCTTCACCTTTATTTCTCATATATACCCAGACACATAAACTTTTCTCATGACTTCTTCTCAAACCTCCAACCTATATGCTCCAACCATAATCCACTGTATACCTTTTTGCTTCGACAAAAGGGGGAGAAAGGAGTGTAAACGAGTAACTTTTAAACTTTACCATGTGTTATAGTTTATATAGTTTGTCATCATCAAAAAGGGGGAGATTGTTAGTGCAAATATTACGATATTTAATCTATACGATCTTATTATGTTTTGGTGGTGATGACAAACATGTGACTTGTAATACGTAACGAAAGTCACAAGTTACTCGTAATCACAAATCATCAATGAATACATGCATCAACATCTCTCGACGTCTCAAGTATGCATCAAGACGGACATTAGTTTACACCCGACGTAAATTACATAAGGTATGTACAAACAAGCACTAAACTTGTAGGATGATCAAAGAAATAAGTTTTGTCTTAATCTTTTACATTTTTTAAAAATGGTAACAAAATAATTTTTCAAAACATAATTAGAACAAATGTTTTTTTGATTATAAAGAAATGTTTTATGTAGTAATTAATTCAAAATTTAAAATCTGATTCTTCCCCCCCCCCCCCAAACATGTCAACCTTTTACCAGACAAGTTTGTCACCACAAAAAGATAAAAACAGGAGCGTCTGTCGAGGGCGAACCTTAATAGCGCCCGCGAACTCCCTTAATTGTCTGGCGGCCCCCTAATATATCTGGGACCGCCATTTCTTGACAGGCTATTTTTCAGCTCCTATAAATAGTGGTCACCTCCAACATTTTTTAACAAACCCTTTTGCACGATTTTCTTAAGTTCTTTCTCTCCTCTAGATCTCACTAAATCCTCTCTAAAATTTGATCATTCAACTGTTAATCTTGTTTAAAGTGATTAAAATTCTTCTATCCTTTCCTCCTTCCCTCAAGTGCAAGAGAAGAACTTCGTCATCTTTAAAAGATCCAAAGTTTAGTAGTCTAGTAGTTCATTTGTTACATTTGTTACATATAGATCGAGTCCATGTCTCCAATCATTATGTAGTGGTTTAGATCCAATGATGTATATAATTTGGATGGGTGTTGATTGTGGTTGGTTAGTATTAGACCTAAAAATAATTGGTGAATTGGTAGATTGGGTTTCTAGCTAAGATTAGGACTCGACATCTAGCTTAGTGGGTTAGAAAATAATGTAAGCGATGCGGTTTAATAAATGTATAGGCTATAAAACACAAGTTTGGTTATGTTGGGCGGGGCCATAAAACATAACTGGTTTGGATTGTAAACCCCCGAAGAAGAACGTCAATAACTAGCTTACGTGTCGAAAAAATAAATGTAAACCATTGGAATAAGGTTTTCTCCGGCCAAAAGGGAGCTTGTTGATTAGTTGAAGTAACTCTCGGAGTGGATACCGGGAGTGGAGTAGGCAAAGAGAGCTTATTCGTGACCGTAACCACTATAAATTCACCGTGTCGTTTATATTATTCTTTGACCTTTTCTCTTTATTTATATTCTTAACAATTACCGCGATACTTTTATACTTGCATTGTGCTATATGATTTGTGTGAATAGTTGTGTATAGTATTGTTAGGTTAAGGTTAGTTACTACTTTTGTAGTTTAATATTGTGGTTGAAGTTTGTTTATTATTAAGATAATGGTGATTGTTGTTGTGAAACCTATTATCGACACTTCTCTATATTATGTTAACTTGATTGGCGATTTGATACAAAAAAATTTAAAGTTTTTAAATGGAAATGTATTCACCCCCCCCACCCCTCTTCTAAAACGTTTTCCAGAACAGAGATTTGACCCTAACCACATGGACGATAAGTGTGATTTACTCTAAACAAATCTAAGCCTAACCATCACTAAATGCAATGCCCAAAATTTTTAGGAACGCTTTATGAAAGTTGATATTCCAGGGATTTCGTGAGCAGGAGCACAACACATGCAGATTTTTGCCAGAGTTTGCCTGATGTTGGCAGTTACAAATGTAAAGAAAAGATTCAAAGATAACTGGGTGTTTGGGTGCTTATTGTAAAAAAAAAAAAAAAGAATAGATGAATGTGATTTAAAAATGAATAACCAGATTATCAATCTGTTGCAAAACATAGTGTGAAATATAGTGTTTTGAGTTTTTGGTTTAAGTTGTTTTAATATCGCAATAATCCAATTATCAGATTTTTGAGTGTTTGGCAAATCAGGATATACTTGTTTGAATAATGGGATAAATGACAAAATTGGAAATCATTATATATTATAGAATTACGTAACGTTACAAAAACAAATATATATACGAGTCTATGGCCTTTAAATTCTCATTAGCTATACATAACTAGTTTCATTGACCCGGGAAATTTCACGGGCGAAATTTACAACCAGTTGAATAGTTTTATATAAAGATCGAATATGTAATAATATATAAAAAATGATATGTTAAGATGTATGAACATATAATACTAATAGCAAAATAAGATGACAAATAGAATTTGATAAAAACATCATGAAAGTCCATTTAATTTTTGTGGTACATAATTTGAGAACATTTCCATTCAAAAAAAGAGGGAAATAATGAAACAACAAAATATAAAAAATGTAGACACCAAACGCACAAAACATTTTCTCCTATTTAATAGAAGTTAATAACAAAATTATTTTAACATGCCAACACTTATAAAATATGAGAAACATGTTTCGAAAATACCAAAAAAAATTATGAAAGACGTTAGATGTTACTTTTTTTACCATCCTATTTAATATAATATATTTTAATCTCAATAATAACAAAGAAAAACTTTATTTCACTTTCTAATCTTCTTGTATGAAACTAGAAGCGGGGTTGCATAGTTTTTACCGATTAATAGCGTTTTAAAAAGTTTGCTATGAGATTAGTTTTTTGATTTCGAGTTTTGTAAGTCAATCAACCCAACAATATAGATCACAACAAAAACTATCCCTAACAGAATGCAAGTAAATAAAGTAAAGAGGTAAGGAAATGAAAACGATCAAACCAAGACACTTGAGATTGTGATAATGGGTTCGGCAAGAAGCGACCTCTTCGATCCTACTACCAGCTCTTGAGTACTCCACTCGAGAATTCCACTATGCAACAAGCTCCCTTTTAGGCGGAGAAAACCGTTACACGTCGCTACTTACATTTTCCGCCACTAAGCTAGATTTCGAGTCCTAATCTAGCTAGAACCAATCTAATACTTCACCTAAGTCTTCACACTCTCACAAGAATACCCTCTAAATGGATTGCACACAATCCAAACCACACCAATATACAATCTACACATTTGGATCTACACTTGATCTAATTAGTACAACAAAACAAAATAAATGTAATAAAGATTTGTGATCTTGGAGAAGAGAAGAAAGAGATCACTTGATAACAATTCGTATGTAGAAGAATACGAATGTTCTTCTCTTGCACTTGATTAGAAGATGAAGAATGGAGGGAGAAAGAATTAATCACTTGAAACAAAATCAAGGAATGTTAGTGATCAAGATATGTGTTTAAGAAAGAAAGAAGGAAGAGAGAAAAACAAATCTGATAGAATTTTTGGCAAGAGGAAGTCTGATTTTAAAAAGGGGTGGCCCAGTATTTATAAGGGACAAAAAATGACTGTTGCTGGTGGCGGTCCCGGTGGCCCCTTATATATAAGGGGGCCGCCACTAGACTCCGCTCCCTTTTTTGTCCTTTTGTGGTGAAGGTTGTATCTGTTATGGAACCTTCCATTTTGGGGGGAAAATTTGAAATTCAAAATTTATGTTTTTAATAAAACATTTCTTTTAATTAATAAATAATTTGTTTTTATATTTTTATAAAAACATTTTTGTGGAAGTATAAGATTTAAGAAAAAATTATTTTCTTGATCACTAATCATGTTTAATGATTTGTTTTTCCATACCTTAAGTGATTAATCATAGAAATAGAATTTTATGATTATTAATTTATAAACGTTTAATTTTATCGTAAACATTTTCACATTTTGTTATTATCAAAATATTGAGAGTTCGAAAAATATAAATAACGTTTTTGGACATTATTTGTTTTAACACAGACATTTATTTTGTAGTATTTATATGTGTTAGATATCATGTCAGTCCTACAAAAACCCAACTCAAAGAGGTTAAACGGCTCTTTCGATACTTAAAAAGAACCATTAACATGGGACTATGGTATCCGAAGGGAACCAGTTTTGAATTAATCGGATTTTTAGATGCTGATCAGGTAGGTTGCCTAGATACATGTAAGAGCGCGTTTGGTGGGACTCATTTCCTTGGTGAAATGCTAGTGTGTTGGTCGTCGAAGAAACAAGATTGCACTGCTCTATAGACAGCTGAGGTCGAGTATGTGTCTTTAGCTGCGTGATGCACTCAAATCCTATGGATACGATCACAACTCATAGATTATGGCTTGTTTTACAATGAAATCCCAATTTATTGCCACTCATAAAGTGTCATAGCCATCTCGTGCAATCTGGCTCAACACTCACGTACCAAGCATATCGCAGTCCACTATCACTTTCTGAAAGAGCACATTGAAAATGGTACAATTGAACTATACTTCGTTAATATTGATACCAATTGGCGAATCTATTTACGAAATCCCTTCCAGAAGATCGTTTTAAGTATCTAACCAAATTGGTATGAGATGTTTTACTCCTAAGGAGTTAGAAAGTCTACACGAATCATCATCTTCTAAACTTGTAAATAATTATCAGAAAATAAAAATACAAAATTTTAAAACCTATAAAAATCCAAAAATATTTCAACGATATAAAAGAAGTTTTGAAAAAAAAAATTCGTAAAAACTACCGAAAAGAAAATACAAAAAGATAAAATGAGAAATACCAAAACAAATCTTCTCACGACATGTTTCTCGTTAAATTTTGATTGCCTTTACACTTCTAGAAATATAATTTAACAATGATACAGAAGAATAAATGTACATTGAGCGAGAGTTCATCAACAAAATGATTTTGAATTTTTTTCAAAACATGTCGTACTTCTAATGTTTTTCTTCAAATGACTTGTGCACACTTTTGTATACAACTCAGATTTTTAAGAAAATGGAAGTGTACGCTTCAGTGGGCTTTACCTTCAAAAGATGAGAAATCATCTTGTTTTCGAGCATACTTATCAAAAAGTATTCAAAAGTTTGCTCAAAACGATGAACATCGATTTACAATAAAGTATACTTAAAACCCGAGTTCAAAAGTATTTTAAAGAAAGGAGAATGTACAATCACATACATTTATCCTAAACGTGGTACAAAAATATTTTTCATAAGTCTAGGACTGCAAATATTTTTCTCCAATATCGTTCATTTCTTCTACTATTTAATCTCTCAAAGGTAATCCAGAATGACCAAAAGGACACTTTTCTGGTTCTATGATTGCGAGTTTTATACACGTAAAATATATATAAAATATTATACTTTAAAGAGTAATTAAGGAAATTCCCTAAGGAAAATTCACTCTCAAAAATATATATAATATAATATATAATACGTATATTAAACCGGGTAAGTATGATCACCCGGGTCGTTATCCCCAATGACTAGTGAAATTGAAACCTCGTTTAAGTCCGGATTCTGATTTGAATTAAGCAAAGATATTTGATTTGGAAAGCTATGACTACTAAAAAAATGGACAATTAATCAAATACGGAAAACAAATAAAACGCGACTATTAAGCAAGTAAACTAATTTTAATCCCTAAAAATGTAAACTAAATTTATAAACCTAAGATATGACAAAAGAAAATTTTAGAAACAGAAATTACTATTTTTGGCTTTTTAGTTTAAAAGATATGAATTTTCTAAAATTTAAACTAATTAAAAACTATAAAAATAATAAAACTATTAAAAATAAAGTCCTAAAAATTTTATAAAAATTACACTAAATAAAGAAAGTGTGCAGAAATTTTATAAAAATAAAAGCCCTAATTTTTATCTTTTTATAAAAGTCTAATTAAACTAATTAAAACTAAACCCTAATTATTAATTAAAATATTAAAACTAATTAAAACTTAACAAAAGACTTAACTAAGGACTGATTATGCCAATACTAGAGGGACTAACGGAGCAAAGATACTAACTGATGAAGAACTAACTGAGAAACAATTAAAAACTAAAAATTACAAAACTAATCCCTGAGGACCTAACCCGACTTCAAACAAAGTCCATTTTAGGCTTAAAGATAAGTTGAAATTAAAAGTGCTTTTCAGCAAAAACTTAAAGAAGCAAATTTATAAAATAAGCTAGGGGGAACAACTTTAACAAAAGCACTATGGTCTGAAACTCAAAGATAAGCTCTAAAAGAGCTTCTCAATAAGCTGTTACAGAAACTAGGGGTTTGGACTATGTTTTACTAAATCAGCTATAAAATGCTCAAATTAAGCTCAATTCTAAAAAGGTAAAATGATCTAGATAGCTGATGATTTGCTTAATCTAAAAATGCAAAGAAATCTAACCTAGAAGTACTTTTAAGCAACTAAAATTGAGCATGAACTAAGCAAACTCAGAAACCCAAAGCAATAAGCAAAAATCCAAATAAGCTAAAGTCCTTATAAAGCTACACTGGACTCTAAAACTTTAGGGACTTATTAAACTACTTATATTCTATCTATTTAAGCTGTAAAAACTAGGATCATAAGCTAAAATTAACAAAATAATGATCTACTTAATTGACCTACTGTTTTTGGTGTTTTCAGAGTTTTACTGATTTTGATAGCTAAATTAAGCTAGGAAAATAAGCTAGAAAATAAGATTTAAGACTTATTCTATATTAAGCTATAACTAGACCTTAACCTACTTGAATCTAAGATCCTAAATCCTATTCTTACTTAACTGAAAATTAAGCCAAAGGTAGCAGTACTAACTTGGTACAGCAGTACTAACTTGGTAGTTAGTACTGGTGCACTTTGGTGAGTTTTGGCAGCAAATTAAGCTAAACTAATAAGCAATAAATCTAAATATATTAAGCTATTACCCATCTATAAAATACTAAAAGATAAGCTATTAAATCTTAACTTTGATGGCTTAAATTGGGATTTGAAATTCAGCAGTACTAACTTATGTAAGTACTGCTGGTACAATTGGCAGCTAATATTGAACTAGGAAAGTAAGCTAGAAAATGCTGACTAAGATTAAATCTATAATAAGCTATAACTAGACTTAATCCTACTTGAATCTAAACATCTAAATCTTACTTAAACTTAACTAAAAGCTATTCTAAAAGTGGCAGTACAAACTGTAACAGCAGTACTAACCTCTTGGTTAGTCCTGGTGCACTTTGCACAAGTGTAAGACTATGGTGCAGGTTTCTTAAGGGAAACCCTGCACTTAAACACACTCTAATAGAGTGTATAAACTAAATGCAAGCAAAATCCAAGCCTAAAGGGCTTGGGATCAAATTGACACAATAAAAACCTAAGCAACAAGCTCCCCTGGTGCTGAATACTTTATAATAAGCCATTTCTTTTGAAATTTTTGAACTCTAATTTATAAAAACTAAATAGAAACTAATTTTAAATAAAAACTTAGCTGACTCAAGCAAATAGCACAAATGAAATTGACTTTTAGAGGTCAAAATGCACTAAACCAAACATCCCTTTAAGACTATGACAGGTTTGAGAAAAGCTTTTTAAGAGAAATCTAATGAACAAATACTGAATACCAGATAAAAACTAGCTTAAAACAAACTTAATTAACAAAACTTAACAACTAAATAAGCATTAATCTAAGATCTATACTATTTTACTATATTTTTGGTTTTTTAGAGGTTTTTAAGACAAATATATGAAAGACTAAGATCTAAACTAAGAGAACTAAAAACAGACAAACAACTATGATTATTAAGCTAAATTATACTAAAATAAGCACTAATAAGCAAATTCAATAAGCAAATAAGCAGATCTAAGTTTAGAAAGCTATAAAACTAATATTTAAAGCAAGACATTAAAAGAAAACTTACAATTCACCTCTAGCTAAACAAGAGGTACCAATTAAGGCAGCTACAAGCTCCCTAGCTTATTAATAAGCTAGGGTAAAAGTCCTTGGGATCTCTTCCAAGTTAAGATCCCCTTCCAAAAGCTCTAATCCAATAAGATCCATGATAGATTAAACTGATTTAAGGTTTAGGTAAGATTAATACTGAATTCAAATAGCTCTATTTTAGCTTATAGACTGAAAGAACTTTAAATGAGCTTATTAGCTTATTTAGGCGGCTTAGCTTATTTAGAGAGCTTATGAAAAAGAGACTTGGAGAAATTTAGAAAAACTAAATTTCATTAATAAAACTTGCTTACAGTACTTTTAAAGGGAAATTACAAGATTAAAACATCATTAAGCTAAGAATTAAAATTTAAGCTATACTAAATTAAAAACTACTACTTAAAAACTAGATCTAGATATTGTGTGTGTGAGAGGTGAGGTCCTATTTATAGGATGCCTTGGATCCTTCTAGCCTCTTGCCTTGCTCTCCAACCTTTTTAATCCTGGTCAATCATTTCTTCAATCATTTGAGCATCAATTGTGGTCGTTTGATCAAATTGTGGACACCTGAGGATTGCCAGCATGTCATTCTTTGATGTGACGTTTGTGCTAGTTTTGTGAGTAAGATATGAGCAATTTTCTTCTTTACTTGTGCTTTTCTCTCAACAACGTGGCATTCTTTCTTTGGGATTGGACCAATCAGAGATGGGGAGTGACATTTCTTACTGCCAAGGAGTACTTGGACACTTAAATTGTCCTTTGTACCCTCTAATTTTGAAAACCCCTTTGATTTGAGCCAAGGGCACGTTAGGGAAGATGATGAACAGTGAATGGGATTTACCCACCCTTTTTTTAACTGAAATGGGTAAAACTCGTTTGAACTTTGGGAAATAACAACTTCAGCGCATGTGTTTCTTTTCTTCTTTTTTTAGTTATAAAAGGGTTTGGGAATTTGCAAGTTTGGTCCTTGTGGACTTTTATTGACCATGATTGACTATCTTTGACTGAGGCTTGACATTTCTGGCTTCGGTTTTGATCCTTTGGCTTCTTTTTGTACTCTTCAGATTCTCGTGTCCGTGCTTGCTCGATTTTGAACGTTTTCTTATGATTTTTGACTTATCCGTTCCTGCATACACAAAACACAAATACAAGCATATTTTTGCCATTTTTGGTCTGTTTTGGGTTTATTTGGGTTGTTTTAGGCATAAATGGATATGTGTATTTTACACTTATCAAAATTCCCCAAACTAAACGATTGTGTGTCCTCACGCAATATCACATGCCTTATAACCAAATATCTTGAAACTTCCCCAAACTAAACCTTTGAAAAGTAGCAAAGATTTTTGATGAGAGAGATAAGAGATCACAAGTTATAAAACACCCGACTTCCCATTTTCAAAGATTTTTCTCTTTTTATGATTTTTCTCGATAATTATCTTCCTAACTACAACTTATTTGTGTTGACATTATGTATTGTTTTCATTACCTCTTTGGTAACTTTTAGGATCATAGAATAAAAAGCACGATTAAGTGTCAAAAAAAATAACTTCATCATCCCCGATTTTTCACTTTTCCCATGCTAAGCTAAAAAAACAAGATCATTGTTAATTACAAGTCATGACACTAACACTACTCATAAATATTAATTGTGTACTTACTTTTCCTCCCACAAATCCTACTTAAGTATCTCAAGATTTTACTTAAGTCATATACCCGTAGGCTCTTTAAGACTTGTTTCGATACTTATTAATTCCAAGAATAAAGCGTAATGGTTAAGAACTAAATAATTAGCTCCTAGCTTTTTTCAAAAGATCAAATGTCATCAAGAATAAAGTCCACATCGAGGCAACCAAAATTTGGCTTTTATTAGATTACTTAAGTTCTTAAGCAAGGCACCCTTTCATGTACTATTTACCCGAAGGCTCTTTAAGCATGTGAATGGACCAATCTTTATTTGCACCTATATACCCACTTAGGCTCTTTAAGGCACAAAATAGACAAAAATTAAGCAACATTATTTATACCGTAGTCATTTGAAGGCTTCAAACATAGGACATACAACCTCCGACAGATGTAGCAAACTTATTTAGACCTTCGGTAATTTACTTGACTTTTTGAAGGCTGTAACTTCGGTGCGTGAGCCGGACAGATGCAGCATACTTTTATCAGTCTACGGATTTTATGAATTCTACGTATCCACTATACCTAAGGCTCATTTAAAGGAGTAAGCCAAAATATTTGCTAATGTGTTAGTATAGCAGCCAAATTAGTATTCCTGAGGTGTCTCCATCCTAATCACAAAGAACTAAATGAAAACTTCTATTAGCTAATTATTATACCAAAAAACCATACAACTCTATTTATTAAAATTTATTTATAGAGGTGAAACAAAGATAATGAGAGTATAAAGCCACAATTATACATTTGGAGCTTGAATGAAATCCAACTTTCTAAGTTTAATGTCATAACTCCACCCCCCCATATAAATAACACTACATCATTTCTTATTCTTCGAATTTAAAATCTCTAAGAAAGAAATTCCGCGGAACACTTTCGCCTATATAAATTCCAACTCGGAATATTTAAAATCTACTTGAGATTAGCACAAGTCTTCATTTACTAACGATTCAAGTTTTAGCATATTTTAAAGTCTACGTGAGACTAGCACAAACTATCATCATTAATTGTTAAGGGAGAAAGCTAGAACTCTACACGTTCGATCGGGTCAAAATTTATTCTATTTCTTACCAACGGAAAAACACTACATTCGTGTCTTAACACTTTATTATTTTTTTTATTTTTTTTATTTTTTTTATTTTTTTTATATATTGTTATGACAACTAAAGAACTTAAAATTACAATTTTTTGCCTATTTTTGTGGTAATAAGGGTACAGTGAGAACATAAACAATAAGCAAGCTAAACATCAAATCGATAGATTCCCTTCCACAAAATAAAAATGATACATTGTTCCTCAATGCTTTAAAAGTCGGGTCTTATGTTAATCTAGCCGGTTATGAGGTTATGCGAAGATTAAAGTTATCAATATTGATGAAAGGATATGGATCTCCCAAACTAATTCACTCAATGGATGAGAAGCTACGAGTTAGAAAGGGACAAACTCAACCAGCTCGAGAGGCTTCAAAGATTTGTTTTATGGGAGAATCCTGCATATATCAATACAATCAAGCACAATATCGAGAAATTGGAGAGATATTAACAAGCACCTCTCAATCACATCACTTTTGTATAGAATTTAGAAGGAATTGATAAGGATAAGCATGGGGTGATCTCCCACTCGTAGCGGCTTTTGTGTGGTCAAACAGTCGCCAAGCTAGAAATCGATCCCTAAAATTTAGTTGTCCTTAGGAAGTCTGGAGGTCCGGATAACAATGGTGGTGTATCTCACTCCATAGTAGGGCTTTTAAACGGTTTGGCAGGTGAATTGAAATTTAGAACCATCGGCATGAGACAATTTGGAAGTGCTATAGGGAATAATTTTCGGAATTGTGAAAGGTCCAGACATCGGGTCTTGAGCTTTCGGAGAATATCTTTAATTGGAGTTGAAAAGCAGGACCTGATACCTACATGAAGAGTCGGTTCTTTATCTTGGAATCATGTAGATTCTTTGTCTTCTACTTGTAGATTAGCGAATTCTCGTAAGCATGGATCTCGAAGCTCGCTCAGGTTCTTTGAGTTGAAGCTTTCTCGATGATCGTCCCGTGGTCTTTAATCGAAGTTGGCATGCTTAAGGTGCACGATATTGCTTTATGTTCTAGGTTCAATTCTGGTAAGTGACACGTCTTTTCCATAGACTAACTTATTCGGAGAGCATCCATTAGGGTCTTGTAGCGGTTCTAAAAGCCCATAATGCCTATATTTAGTTTGTTATTGTTGACCCATGAGGCACGGTTTTTCTCCGACGTCCTCTCAAAAATTCTTTTGAGACATCGATTCGTGGACTTCAACTTGACCAACTCCTCTTGAGGGTTGGTAAGGAATCAAAAGACGACTGGGTGACTCTCATATTTACGACATAACTTTATCAATTTGTCGTTTATAAAATGGGTCCCATGATCGCTTATCATTGTCTCGGAGCCCGAATCCGGAGAAAAGGGATTTTAGAACTTAACAAATACCTGCATCGTTGGTGGGGAGCGCTTTCGCTTCAACCCACTTGGAAAGATAGTCGACGGCTACTAGAATATATTTGTTACCTCTAGACGACGGAAAAGGTCCCATAAAATCGATACCCCATAAATCAAAAATTTCACAAACTTGGATTACATTTGTGCATCTCATCAGTTGAGGAGATTTTGCTTGCTTGACATGCATCACAAGATTGACAAATTCGAAAGCATCCTTATATAATGGTAGGCAAAGAAACGCATCAAAAACCTTCTTGGGGTAAAGTTGGAACTGTGTGTCCCCGGTGGGTCCACTGTGACAAGCTTCGAGAATTTCGAGAGCTTCTTTGCCATCTACACACCTTCGGATTATTTGATCTGCACAAGTCTTGAAAAGAAAAGGGTCATCCCAGAAGTAATGTTTTACATCTTTAAAGAACTTGTTTTTCTCTTGAGTCGACATTCCTTTTTTAATGAATTTCCCCGCGTGGTAGTTAGCAAAGTCGGCGAACCACGGGGTACTTTGGTCTTTAGAAGTTAACACACTTAAAGTCTCTAAAGGAAAAGTCTCGGTAATCTCTTTTGGATCAAAAACATTTTCGTAAGGGTTTTCAAGACGAGAGAGGTGTTAGCTGCATAGTTTTTTAGCTCCCTTGGTACGATAACTTTAAAATCAAATTTCTTGAGTAGTAAGAACCCACGATAAGACAATCTTGCTTTGGCGTCTTTCTTGTTGAAGAGGTATTTCAAAGCGGAGTGGTCTGTGTAAACAACACTCTTGTTCATGATTAGATATGATCAAAACTTCTCAAACGCGTAGACAACTGCAAGCATCTCTTTCTCGGTTGTTGTGTAATTCGTTTCTGCTTCAGTCATGGTTTTGCTAGCGTAATGAATTGGTCGAAAATGCTTCTCAATTCTTCTTCCCTTGGACCGACCTATTGCAATAATCTCAACTTGAATCGCCATGATTTCAAAATGGTTGGTCTGTTTTGGAGCAATAAGGAATTGGAGGGCTTCTGTCAACGTCTGTTTCAATGTTTGCAAAGGCTAGAATTGGCATCTTCTGAAAAAATGAAGGGAGTATTCTTCTCTATGAGATGGGTATCTGAGGATCGAGAGATTTTGGAAATCTTTGTTAAATCCTTCGATAGAATCCAGGCATGCTCGAAAAAACTTCTGATTCCTTTGCGGTCATTAGATGAGGAAGCTTTAGAAATTACATTCAACTTTGGGACTTATCGACTTCATTTCCTTTTCTAGAGGATCTTATGCCCTAAAATCAATACTTCTTTAACATGGAAATGGCTCTTTTCACCAAATTTAGTGCTTATTTTGGTGTATTCACACCTTTTGTGGCATTTTATCTAAATTGGCAAGGACATGAGGAAAAAGATCTCCAAAACTGGAAAAAATCGTCCCATAAAAACTTCCATCAGTTTTTTCTTCATGTCGTGAAAAATGGCCATAAGACTAGATGGAAAGTTCCGAGTGATTGCACAAATCCAGAATGGCAACGACGGTACGCGAAGTTCAGTATGGACGTAAAAGTAGTTTTCTCTGATTTTTAGGTTCAATTGGAATGTGAAAAATACCCTGAAAAACCTATCTAAGATACAATAAACTCATTGCAGGCTAATCGATCTTACATTGGCCATGAATGGTAAACGGAAAATGGTCTTTACAAGGTGCTTCGTGTAACTTTCGATAATCGATGCAAACTCTCCATCCATGATAATCTTGTAGGTCTAGCTCATTTTCTTGTTTGTGACAACGTCATACCATCTTTTTTAGGAACACATATGGACCGGACTAACCCATGGTCATATCGAGTTGGTATAATAATCCTGCGCAGTTGTTTTTCTACTTTTTCTTGATGACGTCATTGGATTTTAGGGATTAACACCCTCTTTGATGTTGGATGAAGTTGTAATCATCGTCGAAAAGGGATTTTGTGAGAGCAAAACTCTGGTTCTATGCCTTGGATTTCAGAAAGTTTCCAAGCGATGGCTTGTTTCTGGTTTTTGAGATATTAATGAGTGAGGTCTTTTTCTCTTGCTTATTCTTTTGAAATTATGACTGGAAGCTTGTTATTTTCCTCTAAAAACACATACTCGAGATGCGGAGGTAACTCTTTAAGTTCGAATTCGGGAATTTCAACTTTTGGTTCATAAGAAGTAGCATATTTGAGTGAAGACTTTTTTTGTTCAACAACTTTAAGATCTTTTTGAATTCCGGGTGAGTAATCTTCTTGGTTTGGGTGAGGTAATGGATCATTGTTGAGAAGTGCCTCAAGAATGAGGATGTCACCCTCGGGATCATAATACGTAGCATTGAAAACTGGTGAAACTGATTCATCATCGATTGCTATAAAAGCGTCGGCTTCCTCAAAGAGTAGAAAATCGCTTTCATCAAACGGAGTAAGCGTTGGAGATGAAGTAGAAACAATCGGATCGAAGTACGGAGAAGGATTGTTGTAAGCAATGGAATCGGAAAATCCAAGTACTTCTTGTGAGCCACCACCCCCAACCCCATCAAAATTCCACGCCAAGTACTCTTCCACATGTGACATCAATGTGTCAACTTTATTTAATGATTCCGTGAATAGTTGTATGAAATGGAATGTGCATCACCACATTTAAGTGGGTTACGTATTGATCATCATTCCTAAGAGTAATCTCTCCTTCGTAAACATCGATTAAAGCATGAGCCGTCCTAAGAAAGGGTTGCCCGAGTATCAACGGTACTCTAGGATCTGCTATAAAATCAAGTACAACAAAATCGGCGGGAAAGTAAATCTTCCCTACTTTGACAAAAACATTTTCGGCTACACCGGTTGGTTTGGAAATTGTACGGTCGGCTAGTTCTAATACCATTTTTGTTTCGGTTAGGCCTGAGAGTTGAAGCTTTTTCCAAATGTTAAAGGCATGAGATTGTTAACTTGCACCTAAATCGGCAAGGGCTATAAGTAACTATAAAACTCTGAAAAATCACATGGAATGAGAAATCGATCGGGCTCTTCCCCTTTTTGTCATAATCAAATAGGAGTGCATGTAGATGGTTAAGTATATCAACAATAAGATTCCCCTTAAAAGTATACTCACCATCTCTTGAATCTTGAACTCAGTAGGCTCTATGTAGTGATCACTGATGAAGAAAACAAAGTATAACGAATTTGATGAAGAAGTTGAATCTTCCAAACTTGTGTCTTATATCTTGTACTATCCACGACGTTGAACTCATACTCCTAATGTATAAGCAGACCGCAATCTCCTGACAAATACTTCATTGTCTGTTTGCTTGCTTCCTTTCTCAGTTAGAACCAACTAGTATAGCTAAAGCACTTGAGGATCCTGATTGGGTTGCTGCTATGCAAGATGAGATGCAACAGTTCATCAACCAGAAAGTATGGAAACTTGTCCCCTTACCTGATGGCAAACATGCAATAGGGACAAAATGGATTTTGAAGAACAAGAGGGAACCTTTAGCATTAGGGTTTTGTACCGATTACAAATTACAAAAATAGTTTATTATCAATAGAGAGATCCATAGAGGATCATTGTTTATATTTGTTCTTCTTTATACTGTATTGTTTAGTTTCCGCCTAAACAATTATTAGAGTCTCTCACGTATATGCTTGTGATTACATAAGTACTATACAACCACAAAGGCTAGAAGATCTATCTAGTTTCAGATCCTAACAAATAATAATAAAAACTATGGGCTAATAAAGGTTTATTGTCTCTGGTCGGTTCGCTCCCGATGTGGCAGTCTTCAAAAGAAGGCCCATATTAAGAATAATAAATCCGAGACTGATAAAAGTTTACTGGATCATGGTCGGCTCGCATACCGATGTGACAGTTTTCAAAAAGGTCGAGGATCCCTGGTCAAAATAAGACTCATGGACCATGGTTGGCTCGCATACCGATGTTGCAGTTGTTTAAAGGACCGAGGGGTAATAATGTAGCAATAATAATAATAAGAAAAATAAAGCCAAGTTTTAACTCCGGGGTTATCTAAATAAAGCTTTCATCTCTGGACTCGTAGTTGAGTTGTTTCAGATGAAATAAAAAGGATAACCCCTAAATCATGCGAAATTAGAACCTTAATGTGGACCTTATTCTTACCATATCGTCTCTTTAGGAAAGGATTTCAAACTAATTATGGTCTAAACCGGGTTTATTTTATATGAATAAGGTCATAATTTATTTGTCGCTAATAATAAAATAAAATTCTTAGAGAATTTAAGAATAAGGGAGCAAAAAGTAGCTTTGCGTACGCAATTTGCATCTATGAGTAGTGTTAGCATCTTAACTTGTATTTAACAATGATTTCATTTTTAAGCTTGGTTTGGGGCGGGTAAAAAATCGAGGACAATGAATTTATCCTTTTAGTGTTTTTTGTTCCGTGATCCTTAAAGTTATGATTGAAAAAAAAAGTATGCATACTTATAAAAATGGTAAAACAAGGCTTTTCAAAACTAATAATTTTTTAATTCCCTTAGATGAACACTTAGCTATTTTTCGAGGTAATTAGTCTAAGGGGGTTGAAATTTTTGGTTATCTAAGTGTATGTATATGACATTGCGTGAGGAAACGACAATAGCTTAGTATGGGGGATATTTGATATGTGTTTAATCACATATAAATTTTCTTTATTAAAACAAGCTTAAATGATCAATAATATATGAAAAATACATTGTATATGTGTGTCTTGTGAATTATGTCTTGCAGGTAACAAATATATCAAAAATGGACAAAAACAAAGCCAAAACGGACAAAAACGAGCACGAGATTGGAAAAGCGTGAGAAAAGCGAAGCCGAAGGCGTATTCACTTTTAATGGGCCAACCCGTACCCATTTTATGGGCCGGGTTAGCCCATTATCAATTTAATGATAAGAATATAAGCCTAAATCCCTAAGCCTTATTTAAAAATCCAAATCCATTAAACAAGTCCAAGCCCAAGAATAATAAGTCAAAGCCCAAACCTTATAACCCATATCCAAGTCAACCGATAACATGAGTGGTTAATTTTACTGTTCATCTATCAATTCCCACTCTTTTACACCCTGCGAAGTTAACCAGGTAAAACCAACTCCCCATCCCGTTTCACCCCTTCTAGAAGGCTAAGCTCTGACATCTCTAACACTTACTCGGGCCAATCTGGCAATCCCCTCTCATTTGATTTTTGGAAAGGACGTGTACGAGATCCAACGCTTAAAAAGATGGGATTTAAAGATGAATTTTGATCAAGGGCTAAGGATTGATGATGGGGACTGATTTGCAGTTTTACGTACCTATAAAATATATAATAAAAATACTACTTAGGTAAATTCCAACTATTCACCTTTAACCAAGGTAAAAAGTTAAGACTTACAAAAATAATATATAATATATAATATACGTATGTTTAACCGGGTAAGTATGATCACCCGGGTCGTTATCCCCAATGACTAGTGAAATTGAAACCTCGTTCTAATTTGGATTCTGATTTGAATGAAGCAAAGATGTTTGATAAGCTATGACTATTAGAAGAAATTACTATTTTTGGCTTTTTAGATTAAAAGAAATGATTTTTAAATTAATTAAAAACTATAAAAATAATAAAACTATTAAAAATTTTATAAAAACAACACTAACTAAAGAAAGTGTGCAGAAATTTTATAAAAATAAAAGCCCTAATTTTTATCTTTTTATAAGAGTTTAATTAAACTAATTAAAACTAACCCTAATTATTAATTAAAACTAAATAAAACTAATTAAAGACTAACTTAGGGACTAACTGTGTAAAAGACTTAAGGATTAACTGGGTAACTAGCTAACTAACGGGAAGGACTAACTGAGAAACAATTAAAACAGAAAATTACAAGAATGGTCCCTGAGGTCCTACCCCGATAATAACCAAAGTCCAATTATAAGCTCAAATTCTAAAAGTGCTTATCACTAAAAACTTGAAAGAGCAAAGTTGTAAAGGAAGCTAGGGAGAACAACTTTAACAAAAACACTTTGGTCTGAAACTCAAAGATAAGCTCTAAAAGAGCTTCTCAATAAGCTGTTACAGAAACTAGGGGTTTGGGCTTAGTTTTACCAAAACAGCTATAATAAGCTCAAATTAAGCTTAATGTGAAAAAGGAAAAGAGTTCTAGGAAGCTTATGAGATGCTTTATCTATAAATGCAAAGAAAACTAAGCTAGAAGTACTTTTAAACTAATGAAATTAAGCATGAAACAAGCAAACTCAGGAAATAAGCAAATAACTCAAATTCCAAATAAGCTAAAAACTTTTAAAAAGCAAAACTAGACTCTAAAACTTTAAGGACTTATTAAACTACTTATAATCTATCTATATAAGCTTTAAAATCTAGACTTATAAGCTAATTTAACAAATTAAGAGTCTACTTAAGTTCCTACTGTTTTTTGGTTTTTTATGTTTTTAAAAGACTTTTGACAGCAAAAATAAGCTAAGTAAATAAGCTAGAAAATGAGATTTAAATCCTAATCTATATTAAGCTATAACTAAACTATAAGATGCTAAAAGATAAGCTATTAAATCCTACAATTACTGGCTTAAATTGGGATTTGAATATCAGCAGTACTAACTAACTTAGTACTGCTGATGCAGAGTTCCTTTTTTTTAACAGCTTAATAAGCTAAGAAGATAAGCAGTAAATTGAAAACTAAAACCTAAACCATATTAAGCTATATCTAGATTACTTCTAACTTGAATTTAAAAACCTAAATCCTATTTTTACTTAACTAAAAGTTAAGCCAAAGGTGGCAGTACTAACTTGTGACAGCAGTACTAACTTGTTAGTTAGTACTGGTGCACTTTGCACAAGTGCAACACTATAGTGCAGGTTTCTTAAGGGAAACCCTGCACTTAAATACACTCTAATAGAGTGTATAAACTAAATGCAAGCAAAATCTAAGCCTTAAGGGCTTTGGATCAAATTGACACAATAAAAACCTAAGCAACAAGCTCCCCTGGTGCTGAACACTTATAATAAGCCATTTCTTTTGAAATTTTGAGTTCTAACTTATAAAAACTAATTGAAAACTAATTTTAAATGAAAACTTAGCTGACTCAAGCAAATAGCACAAATGAAATTGACTTTTAGAGGTCAAAATGCACTAAACCAAACATCCCTTTAAGACTATGACAGGTTTGAGAAAAGCTTTTTAAGAGAAATCTAATGAACAAATACTGAATACCATATAAAAACTAACTTAATTAACAAAACTTAACAACTAAATAAGCATTAATCTAAGATCTAAACTAAGAGAACTAAAAACAGACAAACAACTATGATTATTAAGCTAAATTATACTAAAATAAGCACTAATAAGCATATTCAATAAGCAAATAAGAAGATCTAAATTTAGAAAACTATAAAACTAATATTTAAAGCAAGACATAAAAAGAAAACTTACAATTCACCTCTAGCTAAACAAGAGGTACCAATTAAGGCAGCTACAAGCTCCCTAGCTTATTAATAAGCTAGGGTAAAAGTCCTTGGGATCTCTTCCAAGTTAAGATCCCCTTCCAAAAGCTCTAATCCAATAAGATCCATGATAGATTAAACTGATTTAAGGTTTAGGTAAGATTAATATTGAATTCAAATAGCTCTATTTCAGCTTATAGACTGAAAGAACTTTAAATAAGCTTATTAGCTTATTTAGGCGGCTTAGCTTATTTAGAGAGCTTATGAAAAAGAAACTTGGAGAAATTTAGAAATACTGAATTTCTTTAATAAAACTTGCTTACAGTACTTTTAAAGGGAAATTACAAGATTAAAGCATCATTAAGCTAAGAATTAAAATTTAAGCTATACTAAATTAAAATCTACTACTTAAAAACTAGATCTAGATATCGTGTGTGTGAGAGGTGAGGTCCTATTTATAGGCTGCCTTGGATCCTTCTAGCCTCTTGCCTTGCTCTCCAACCTTTTTAATCCTAGCCAATCATTTCTTCAATCATTTGAGCATCAATTGTGGCCGTTTGATCAAATTGTGGACACCTGAGGATTGCCAGCATGTCATTATGAGCAATTTTCTTCTTTACTTATGCTTTTCTCTCAACAACGTGGCATTATTTCTTTGGGATTGGACCAATCAGAGATGGGGAGTGACATTTCTTACTGCCAAGGAGTACTTGGACACTTAAATTGTCCTTTGTACCCTCTAATTTCGAAAACCCCTTTGATTTGAGCCAAGGGAACGTTAGGGAAGATGATGAACACTGAATGGGATTTACCCGCCCTTTTTATAACTGAAATGGGTAAAACTCGTTTGAACTTTGGGAAATAATAACTTCAGCCCATGTGTTTCTTTTCTTCTTTTCTTATTTATAAAAGGGTTTGGGAATTTGCAAGTTTGGTCCTTGTGGACTTTTATTGACCATGATTGACTATCTTTGACTAAGGCTTGATATTTTTGGCTTCGGCTTTGATCCTTTGGCTTCTTTTTGTACTCTTCAGATTCTCGTGTCCGTGCTTGCTCGATTTTGAACGTTTTCTTGTGATTTTTGACTTATCCATTCCTGCAAACACAAAACACAAATACAAGCATATTTTTGCCATTTTTTGTCTGTTTTGGGTTTATTTGGGTTATTTTAGGCATAAATGGATATGTGTATTCTACACTTATCATTCTACCCAAGAAACTTCTTATAGTCTTAGAATTGAACTGCCTTTCAAAAAGTCAAAAAAATGTGATGATACTTCTTATACCCTAACATTTTTCTCGGACTTGAGACAATCTCAAGTAGTTTACAAATCGTTTCACGAAATATCTACTGACGAGTAAATCATGAGAACACTTTTTCATGAGTTTTTCAAGAAAATGAAATTAAATTTTTTTTCAAAAAGTTTGTACTCATATTTTCACTCCCCCGTCCTACTTTATTTTTGGTATTACCAACATATGTTTGAGGCAGAGTGAAGTTTAAAAACAAAAGCCCTATGTTTATGTAAATAAATGTTTAATAATGGGATTCAGAGCATACTTTTTCAAAATGATTTTACAAAGAATTTTAATTAATTTCAAAAATTATTTTCTCAGCTCTCTCCTCATGGTATTCTTTCAGTAGTTGCTGTCAAGTGTGAAAATATCAAAAACGTTTTGTTAGCATTCTAAGTTGCATTCGTTCTATGGTACTCGAAAAGCGTTGTTAGCGTATTCGGGTGCATCCGCTTTAGGTTACTCGACAAGCATCTTGTTAGCGACTTAGGACACATCCGTTGTAGATATTCAAACACTTTGACCACAACTGAAAATAGATTTGTGAAGGATTATAAACTTTTAAATGTTCCAAAAATAATCATGTAAATAACCATTTTCTCCCATGTGCTTTCAAAAAAACTCATATAACTATTTTATCCATTGATACGTAAAAATATCAATTGGTATGCTATTTCTGAGGGAGAGTAAATTTTATTAAATGTGATCGTGTTTGACTCTAATTGCACTCTTTCCTCCTTGTGCAAAAAAATTTCAATCTTGATGCACATGTGTAGGGGTGTGTTTCTAAAAATAAAAAACTTTCGAAGTGTCAAATCTCTTTCTCAAACACTTTGATTGATTATGAAATGGTTTTATGGTTCCGATCTTAATACCCAAAACAACCTATTAATTCACAACGAATGATGAAGTCATAAGGTGTTAAAGTTAGGTATCTTTACATGATCCAACAAGAACCGAAGGGATCTACCCAGGGTCATTCGAATAGATAGATTAAAAGTCTGAAGGAAAGATGGAGTTGAATGAGAATATGGGAAAACTGTTGACTAAGGCATGAGTTATCACCGGAACAAATACAACATGTGTGACAATCCGTCAATTTCAGGTCGTTATTTTATCCTCGAGTATTAATTATAATTTTCATTTTTATGTTGAGATATGAACTCACAACTAACCAAGAAAAATTAGGGCTACAAATCGTTTTTATTTTCAAAATGCCGTAGAAAAATTAAGGCTACATTAAGCATTGACGTTTATATTTTCAAAATGCCATAGATATAATTTTGTTGCATTCGTTTTTATTTTCCGTGTCTTGCACTATTTTTACATTTTACGAAAAACGACTACAAATCGTACCTTTTTAAATATCGGACTTTGATAATACCCGCATTTACAAATTGTGGGTCAAGTTTTTAACTAAATTAAAAACTCAACCTACTTAAGTCTCACCCCATAGGGACCGATAAACCTAGGGGGAGGTGTCCCCTTGGCATTGATTCATGCCATGACCCTGAACACTTGGCACTTTGGTCTAAAGCATATATAAGGCATATTTTGACCATCAACACACACACAAGTCATAATACACCAAAAATTTTGCATTCTTGCTCCCTCCCTCTCCTTTAGACGCCACATAAACCACCAAAATCACCAATTCCCTAAAAATTTCAAAGAACTAATAAAAACCACACTAGTAAAGATGATATCCAAGTATAACCCTTGTATTTTTGAGGTGATTTAAAGAGGTTTTCAAGGAAGATTATATACAAGTTGGGGATGATATTATACAATTTTTTATAAAGTCTATTGGGTAAAGAAAATGATGGTCAAAAATTATTTTGGGTGAAGGTCAAGCTTGAAGTTGAAGTCTTGTATATTTCTTTTGATCATTAGATCATCATCATCATTTTT
>BQNB010086144.1:8112-28278 GCA_026074375.1 Tanacetum coccineum | reverse complement strand
AGAAAGCTTGTTCTGCAGACAATTCTTTTTGAGTTACAAAATGTTTACCAAAATCTTCTTTTATCTTATTTAACTTTTAATAATCAATTGGAGAAATTTTAATTTTCTTTTAGGTTGAAATTGGATCATTTTATTATCAAGCATCTTTGATCGACTCTCTTCTTCCAAAATCAATGTCTCTTCATCATCAATCACAGAAATCATAGCATGTTCTTTAGCAATAACACTACCATCATATAATTTTGATTGAATCCACTGAGCTTTTTTAAGATGGAACGGATTTTGATAACCAAGAGCTTGTTTGTGAGTGTCATCGTAAAAAACTTGTGGTTTCGTCAACATATACATTGCTTGCATAGATCAATACATCTTACAAATAATATTCTCTAGTTCTTCATTTTGGTTTTCCAAAACAATTTCCTTGTCAATGTATTTAGACTATGTTAGCCTTAATTTTATATAAGTCGAACAAGAATGTTATCGGTCTTATTAGTCGTAATTAGTCTTGTTAAGTAATAGGCTATTCGGGTTTTAACGTGTTTGGATTGTAATCTAATATTGTCTGTGTTTCGGGCTTAAAGCCCAAGATATGCCAAGCCCGACCCAAGTAACAAGTCCATACGCCACTTAGTTGGTTAAGGGTATAAATAGGACCCTCTCCACTCATGGAGAGGGTGTTGGTTGGCATTTCTTGTATGTGTAATCATCCACTCCTCTTTTTCTCTCTAATCTAATCTTCCATCTTTGTTTCTCTCTCTACTTTCTCTCCTTACTTTTCTTTCTTTCTTTCTCTTTTTCTCCTAGCTTATAGCTTATTTGGTATTGCTTATTAGTTGTGATATGGGTTAAGTTTTAGGATAACAAGTGGTATCAGTTGCCAAGGGGTAGTTGGTGATTATTTAGTGGTTTTTCTAGCTTTTTCAGACAACTTATTATAGCTTTTTCGGAAAGCTTATTATTTTTTTCTTCGTGACTGTTTTTCCAAAAACACAAAATTGTATCATAAATTTATCATATCATTTGGGCTGACTTTTGGGCTTATATCTGTGTCGGTATAATATGCTATAGAAATGCTTTATGTTTTTTTTTGTTAATTTCTTTGTGTCAAATATTGTCAAAACAGTATCTTCCTAGTTTTTTTGTTTTTCATTTATTGCATAGCTTTTTCAAAAGGTTTAATAAGGTTACGTCTTATTTGTGGTTTCTTGTATTTCTTCTAAAAGCTAGCATCTTTCTCGTCTAAAATCGCATTTAGTTTTGTGATGAGCTCTCTTTCGTAGCTTATTCTAATTTAGACAGCATATTCAAAGTTTTTTTTATAGTAAAAACTGTTTTGTGGCTTATTCACGTGTTTTACATGTTGCTTAAAAGGTTTTGAGCTTATTGTCTCTCGGCTTAACTTTGAGGTTTTGGCTTGTTTCGAGTAAAAAGCTTACATTCAAGAGCTTATATCTCGAGCTTATTTACAAGCTTATTTTTGAAATTGGTTTATTAATCTTTGTGGTCCATACCATTTCAAACAAGAGACAAGGTAGAGACCAAGATCCATGTTTTTAGCTTAAAAAGGACGGTTTGTGCTCAAGACAAAAGCAAGGACGTTGTACGGATTTTTTGTGTAGTAAAGGCGAATGATCAACAAGTGTAGAAGGCGAACTATCAACTTAGAAGAAGGCAAACTAACAACCTATATGGGAGGCGAATTAACAAAGTCTAGCAGGAGGCGAACTAAAAGTGTGTTTAGAAGGCGTGTTAACAATTTGGTAGACTAAGGTGAGTTAACAGTTTGTTTGAAAGCGAGTTAACAATTTGGTAGAGCAAGGCGAGTTAACAACGAGCAATACAAGGCGATTTAACAATCTGTTGAGCAAGGCGAGTTAACAACGAGCAATATGAGGCGATTAAACAAGCATATAGGATGAAACTATATCATTTTTAAGTAGTTTTAGGTTTTCAGTTTCGAGTGACGGTTAGTTACGGGACTTATAACATATACCATTACGATCGCGGTCTTGCAACAATCATCATGGTATATTTGGTTTTCACCGACGATAACCGCTCCACTCCGCGAGACAACATTTAAAAATCGTTCCATTTTTATAAATTTAAAACAAGGAAGAAATGTTTTAGGAGGGAAGATTTTTTAATTAATAAAACTTTTTGGAAAATATACACATGTTGTCCCTCACTTGTTACTACAGTTGCACCATTAGTCCTTCATTGAAAAGAAGCTCTTCTAGTTGAAAATAATTTGCATCATTAGTCCTTATCATTCATAACTCAATGTGATATAGAAGAATGTGATTTTTAAGACTCTAAGTGAAACTCTTTGCTTCATGTGCTAAACAATTTTGAATCTCTGAGCACATGTGTAGGGGGAGTATTTAAAAATAATAATGTCAGAAAATGGTTTTATGGTTCGATCTCTATACCCACAACCAATTAATCTCACGACATAGATGAAGTAATATGGTGGTTAAGGTTAGGTATAAGTCCTATGATCCAACCAGAACCGGAGGGATCTACCCAAGGACAATCCATAGTTAGAAATAGCAGTCCTTAGGTATGATTGGAGAAGAATGAGTATAAGGGAAAAATGCCGACTAAGATTGAGCTAACACTGGAACAATCACAACAAGGTGTTAGTAATGACATCTTGGTAAGCATTGAAGGGGTTGAAGAATGAAAAAGAAATGTATGGATAAAGGGTGAAAACAATGCAGCCCTCCATACACCTTAGGCAGAAACCGGGTCAATACATAATCTATCAAAATCATAATGATGATTGTTGATATTAAAGAAAGCCGTCATGGACCCAGTGATGCAATGCACAACCCTTCCCAACCATTTGAGTTTCTCTCAAAAGAAACTTGTCTCGCTTATCACGGAGATACACACGTTATCTATTGACATCTCACTCAGAGATTGTTGATATTGAATAGGTGGCAGTCTGCTCTAGCCTCCGATTACTAAAACCAAAGTGCACAAATCGAGTCTAGAGTCAGAAGCGATCAAATTATAAATCTCATTAGGACACAATGTCAAAATATACTTGTTGAACACCATAAAGTACACAAGTTGTAACAAACAGTCCTACGCATTATCCTTGAGATCTTTCCAGAACATCCGAGTGATACTTAAGTATTCACAGTGAAGATGGAAATCCTGCTTGATCCAACATCAAACAAGCTCTTGTTAGGTGACTTGCGAGATTCTATGTGAATCGAACTTGTGACAAGTGGGTATCGATTTGGTCCAGTATATGAATTGACGACTTAATCAGAAAGATAGTAACTATCTGATTCACTCTTACCGTGTTGTCTGCTTTGAGACACTCCGGTAATGAGAACGGCTAGTACAGCTGCGAAACCCTCTCAAGAAGATTCATATGAATTCTATTTGGTCACAGGCAGTATTTATACTGATTAACGAGGAACCATGGTTATTGCAACCGTATTCGACAAAGTGACAAAGACACTTTCGTCCATATCTTTTGTTTATCACTAACCTTTTAAATGCAGATTCAATCGTCGATGTTGCAACCATGTACCAGTGAAGTCGGATTCATTACCACATACTCATACTCGAGCTCTAAAAGTCAATCATTTAGCATCAAAATTGTTGATCCTAAACTTCCTCAAAGATCTTCAAAGTCAAATCAAGAATCGCATTTTGGGGAGATTGTTAGCCTTATGTTCATATAAGTCAAACAAGAATGCAATAAGTATGAGTATGTCGGTCAAGAGCACAAGTTGATCAAGAAAGTCAAATCAAGATGATTCAAGTCAAGGAGATGATGCAAGATTAAAGATCACAAGAACTCAAAGTCAAAAGACATAGGCTCAAGATCAAGATCACATAAACGACACTGAAAGAATGTTATCGATCGTCTTAAGCATGAATGAACAAAGCGATTACAAACAAGAAAAGACAA
This sequence comes from Tanacetum coccineum, assembly GCA_026074375.1. NCBI lineage: Eukaryota > Viridiplantae > Streptophyta > Magnoliopsida > Asterales > Asteraceae > Tanacetum > Tanacetum coccineum. The sequence goes on along the minus strand of BQNB010086144.1, from coordinate 24,347 downwards.
AGACAAGACCAAAGAAGGAAAAGCTCAAACGTCATATCTTCAACATTGGCAAAGATAAAGTTAAATCATGATAACCTCCATCAAGAACGTCAACGTTAGGGAGATCAAAGAAGACCTTAACATTAGGGGAGATTATTAGCCTTAATTTTATATAAGTCGAACAAGAATGTTATCAGTCTTATTAGTCGTAATTAGTCTTGTTAATTAATAGGCTAGTCGGGTTCAACGGGCTTGGATTGTAATCTAATATTGTCCGTGTTTTGGGCTCAAAGCTCAAGATATGCCAAGCCCGGCCCAAGTAACAAGCCCATACGCCACTTAGTGGGTTAAGGGTATAAATAGGACCCTCTCCACACATAGAGAGGGTGTTGGTTGCCATTTCTTGTATATGAACGGATTTTGATAACCAAGAGCTTGTTTGTGAGTGTCATCGTAAAAAACTTGTGGTTTCGTTAGCATATGCATTGCTTGCGTAGATCGATACATCTTACAAATAATATTCTCGAGTTCTTTATTTTGTTTTTCCAAAACAATTTCCTTGTTAATGTATTTAGACTCTTTTTCTTTAGATTCTGTTTTGAAAACAATTAATGTTTTTGATAAAGATTCCTTTTCTTTGACATGATTAGAAAGAGTTTCTTTAAGTGTATCGATCTCCTGCTGAAAAGCCACAAGCTTTATATTTCTATTCCAAATTAAATCATCCATTTGAGAATCTATTAATTTTTCACGCTTATTCAAATCTACATTAAGACTTTATTTAAAAATGGAGACTCGTTCTTTGTATCTCTCAAGCTCAGTGGTTAATGATTCATTTACCATTTTATTTGTCTGATTTTCCTTATCTAGGTGAGCTACGTGATCAGTCATTTGTTCAACCAAAAATAGCACCAATAAATCATTAGGTGTTGAAGAATTAGTATCCTGAATAACCGCATTTTGTGATTCCTGCAAATATTGAGAATACGGAATGATATTACTATCACTATGTATCTCATTATCTTGAAAATCGTTAATATGTGTTTGTTTAGAATATTGCATCTCTTGCACATCCTGATTAATCATATCATTCAGATACGAATCAGAATATGGTACCTTAGAGAGAACTTCAGGATCACAGCTTGAAAGATTTGCCATCAGAACCACTTTAGCCGAGGATAAGTCATCACAATCCGAGTCATATGCATCCAAGTCTTCAATCTAGAAAGCTGAATTCTAAGGGATTTTCTGGTGAGCAACTGGAGCTTCTGATATTCCAGGGTCTGCTAAGAATGCAAGTTGCTCTTCATCCAATATCTGACCTGCTTCCTGAGCTTTGGCTAACATCAATTTCTCCTTAAACCATGTAGTATTCCTTGGCCTTTTTGGCTGAGTACACTGTCTCATAATATGCCCTTCTCCTTGACAGTTATAACACATCACAACTCTTGGTTGACCAGCTGCATAATTTCCTTTTGAAGTATTAGCAATTCCTCTGTTTCTAGTACCAGCATAACTCTGAGTTTGTCTTCCTTAAACTTGTTGAACTGTGACTCTACCATCTTGAATGGTTGCTTGATTTCTAGGATTGGACGATGCTCTAAGTTGATTGTTTGATGGTGGAAACCTTGATGCTACAACAGACAGAAATGCCATTGCTTTGTTAATGCATTTAATCGAATCTTCTCCTTGCTGAAACATAGGAACATTAAGACTGGAGTCCAATTGGGGAATTTCAGCTTAAGATTGTTGTATCACTGATGGAGATATGAATGGTTGAGGGGAAACTGAATGTTGTTGTGGATTGACTGCAGTATGATGGTGTTGATGATGAATGGGTTCTGCATAAACTGGTGTGAATTGTTAAGGAGTTGGATACATTAAAGAATCTGAATGTTGTGGTGACTGGAATGGATTGTATAGAGTTGGAGAGTTGGCTAACAATGCAAGAGGGTCCAAAAATCCTTCTCGCGTGATGCGAATTTCATTTACATGTCGTTCATGTTGACTAAGGTATGCATATAACTGATCATAGTTTGTGGTATACAAACTTTTAGCTAACTTCACATCAGTGACAAACTTGCTCCATTCTGATAGAAGAGCATTCAGAAACTTGGTATTGACTTGAACTTGTTGCATCATCATCCCAATAGTATGCATGTCATTGATCAGCTGAGAGAATCTCCAGTAGTACTCATATAATGTTTCACCCTGAACATAAGCAAACTTATCAAACAAGTTGTACAATCTGCACTCACGTTCTTGCTATGATAATTCAGTTCCTTTCATTAGTAGCTTGACACTATCCCAAATATCCTTAGCCGCCTCTTGATGGTTAACAAGTGCATACACATCTGGTGAAAGACCATGAAGAATGATATTCGTTGCTTGAACGTCACAATCATCTTGAAGTTGTTGTGCTTCAGTGAGTTCGGAGTATTTCTTAGGTCTAGTTTGCCCATTTTCTTCAACAGTTGGATAAACCAATAGACCAATATCGATTGAATCAAGCATCATTCTACCATGTTTCTTCCCTTTGATTAATAGACGTATACGACTTGCTGATGTGTTGTAGTAAGGTGTGTGATTTTATGATTCAAGTTTTAAATTTATATTTTGCCGACTTAACCAAAAACAACACTTTAACGGGCAGTGTACCCGGTCGGTGGGAGTTTCGTGGTAAGTAGGGTGTCGATCACTAAGAGCGAGGAACACTTTCAATTTATTAATACTTTGGTTTTTCTAATCTAAGTTAGTCTAATCTATACTAAACCTATGTTAATTCCTAAATCTAATAGAAAATGGGGGTTTTCAGCCTCAGAAACTGGCACAGGTTTTGTGGTGACTAAAATCAATTCAAGACACTAAAACATACGCAAGCAAATTAACAGAAGATAAACGAGCGGTCTAGCCAAATATAAGAAAACTGTATTAACCATTATTAATCCAATCAAAACGTTGGTTTGTTTATTTAGTGCAATGATTACTTATCTCGAAGCGGCATATCATTCTTAAGACTTAGGCGTTACATCTTCCTAAGACCTAGACACGTAGAATTCTGTCACAATTAAACGCATCCGCATAAAGCATCCTTATTTGCTGATTATAATTTATCTTAGGGATTAAGCAATGGTGATCTTGTTAAACCCTAGCTCATAGAGACTTTACCCACTTACTGCTTAATGGCAATTCATACACTACTAGTCCACTAACCAAGTCTTTACCAATTAATCAAGAACGTACTCGTTGATACCAAGGTCACCTTATGGCTCAACTAAGCTCACAATCAAAGGGCAAAGATAGGTCATTAATTGTGATCCTATTATTCAAGATATATAAATTGCAATATGGAGAGCTATCCAGGCATCTAGATTACTTGGTCCGTATCACTAGATCTAGTTGAATGATAGGTCGCATACAAAAGCACGTAAACAAGTATAAATTGATAAACATAAACAAGCAATTCAACGATAAATTAAGAAATCGAGATAAACAAAACCAAAATAAGATCTTCATAACAATGGGCTAATACCTCCGAAGGTATTGCCCTTCAAACGTTAACTTAATACAAAAAGTAAATGGATTTAGCCATGGTAAATAATCGAGTTAACAAATTGATTACCAAATATATACGAATTCCAAGAGTATAAGAAATTACCACTGTTGTCTCTATGGAATTGAATCGCGGTGCTCGAACATCTTCTGCACTTTTTTCTCTCTGAAAATCGACTTTATGGTTTAGGGTTAAAAACGAGAATATGAATTAGCACACTTAAAACTCATTTTTGAGTTTTCTATTTATAGGGTTTGGAGTCGGTTCGATATGGCGTATCTAAAGTCTTGGATACTGCGTATCGGGGGTTTCTTGGAGTAGGGACCACGTTTGATATCTTCCAGAATATTTTATTTTCATGTAGCTTGAATACGGCGTATTGCCTTTCCTGGATACGGCGTATTGGATCTTGTTTCCTTCGTGGTCTTTGGTGAGTGCAGGCACAAATACGCCGTATCTTCCTTGATGGATACGGCGTATTGGTTGTCAGAACAGTAATCTTCAAAATATCTTCGTTTAAGCTCCAGAATGCGTGCCTTTTAGTTAATCTTCATCAAGTACTCCATAATTACTGCAATTCTCAAATATAAACGATTAAGTAACAATTCTTTGCAATAATTATATAAAATGGGTTAATTACATGGGATAAATGATGCTATAAAATAGACGTTATTTGATGTCATCACTTTCCCATGAATCATACATTGATTTTTCAAGCATCGGAGGACGGTTCTCAGCTCCAGCAACAATGATGTGTTCTGCTAAAATAGTCATCTTGAATTAATTAAAAAGTAAAATGATTAACGAGTGATCGAACAATGATAAAGGAGGATTGTGTTAAGAGTTGTTGTTGTTGGTAAATAAGATTGATATTCCATCAGATTTTACAAATCTTCACTAAAACCGAGAAATCCAAGTATTTCGTGGGATTTTACAAAGTAAGACAAACCGTAGAAAATAAAATCTTTTTGTGATTGTTGTAATATTTCGCTTGAATATGACAAAGGTAATATTTCGCTTGAACTTAGCAACCTGTCATGTTTCGCTTATAAACATATTTCGCTGAGCAACATATTTCGCTTAGACATATTTCGCTTGATCTAAGAAAAATTAAGCAGAGTTTCGATTTTAGAATGAGTAATTCGCTTGAAAGTCAACTTGTATATTGCTCCACGTTCGCTTAATACATATTTCGCTAGTCTGCATGAATTCTTTCGCTATCCTTCATAACATATTTCGCTTCTTCAAATAAATTAGTACTTTTTCACACAAAAATCCCAAAAACTGACCTTTTGACTGATTCATTGATTTTTCTTGCCACAAAACTAGTTATTCTTTGGCTATATCTTGCTTAAAAACACAAACTTTAACACTTTTAAACACAAAAATTCGGGTTTGTATTTTAGAGCACACGAAAATCAAAGAAGAACTAAAACCAATGATCTAACCAAGATATACACGCATACAAGCTCACGATATCACCCATGGCGACTGATACCAATTGTCAGAGTATCAAATCACTTAAAAACTAATGAAGAAAGAAAGTTTTAAAGAGAAGAAAGGGAGGGTTGTAGGCACTTAGGGAAGAGGAAAAAAGGAACAATGTAATATATGAGTAAACCAAATGAGCAAACCACCCTCTCAAGGCATGGAGAGGGGTATATATACCTTGCATAGGCCGGTCAACATAAGGATGACTTATGTTGACCCGGTTAGCTTGGTAAGCTTTCAAATATTATGCTACGAGCTATACTATTACAACTTTGAAAGTGACCGAGTCTTTTCTCGATTCCTAACAAATAGTCTTGCAAACACACTTTGATACAATTAAGTAACAAAAGCATAGATAAATAGTCAAATAACTTATACAAAAGTACGGATAACGCGATTAAAAACATACTCAGTTTGAGCGTTATTAAAAAACCATCCACTTAATTTTAGGAACCACATCTTAGGTTGACACGTATCACTTTCTTAATTAAAAAGCACATTTAGTTTTAAATTAAAATATCTTTTTATATATTTATTTTTTTATAATTTAATTTCATCATATTTTTTAAGAATTTTATGTTTTTTAATTCAACATTCATTCTTATATATTTTTATAAATTTTTTTTGTTTTTTATTTTTATTATCATCGAAACCGCTTGTTTATGCGAGGACCATGTTAATATTCATGTATGTGTACATTTCGACTTATAACTATTAATGAATATGACAATTACGCGGTTTAAAAACGTTGGCGAAATCATATCCACAATACGAATAACAACGCATCAGTCTCGGCCTCGTATACTTGTAGGTCCGGACAATGGCACTGACGCACGTTCGTGGGCTCATAATACCCATGTCAATAATTTAACTTCCATTATTAAACTATACCCAATCGAATATGCACACGTGCTGGATATTATGTGTTAATTGTAACATACGATCCAAAAGACATAGGGGTGAGCGTTTGGTGCGGCTTGACTAAACCGAAACCGCATCTCGCAATTGCGGTGTTTACAAAAATTGAAATCGCACGGCATCACATTTTTGCGGTTTTGGTTTTGCCGGTTTTAACGCACTACACCATACAACTTTAGCTTATATTATAATGTGGGTTTTTGCGGTTTTTGGTTTGCAATGTTGGTTTTTTCGGTTATAACAATTAGACGTGCGTAAACCGGTTAACCAGTTTCAGTTTCGGTTCGGTCAACAGGAACCAGTTTCGGTCAACAAACCAGTCGAAACCGGTTTGAAAGAAACCGAAACCGGTTTGAAACCGGTTTGGGGGCGGTTTTTTATTCGAACCTGTAACACGGTTTGGTAACCGGTTCATGTCCAGTTAACCACCCCCAAAACGGTTTTGATCGGGTTTTTTTGTTTTTCCGTTTTTCGTGGTTTGTGTACGCTATTACGGAATATAACTTCCAACTTTTATTTAATAGAAACAGAACTTACATTGAAAGAAAAATACTACAAATGCAAGGATTTTAAAATACAAACATCAACAATATAATGCAAGCGAATTAAAAAATACCAACATACTAATCGAAATTAATACTAATTATTCATCTTCGGCTTGCTGTTTATTCATATTATCATTTACCATGGTCCTCCGGAGGACAGAGTGCATTCGCTGCTAGCTTCTAGGCATTTTCTTCTCGGCTAGTGGAATCGGCTTCTTTTCGTTGCACCTAGTCATCCAAAGACATCTTCTTCAAAGTCTAGGGTATTTCAAGATGGCATTTGTCTGGTTTACGCCTTAGCGTTAAGTGGTCTTCAACACATGCACATCTATAAAGGACGCCTGAGTGAGTCTTGTTCTTCGGGAGTGACAACACCCTCCAACTTGTTGAAATGCGGATTCAGGAGCTCGAGAAGCTTGTACTCTTATTATATCAAGGCCTGCGGGATAGATCGGGAAACATTGTTTTACTTTTTTTCCAAATATCCTAAGACATCAAAAGTAGCAAACTCTTTGGGATGAAGATGTTTTTGGTTGGGTCTGACAAATCCCGAATTGACATATCGTCTATTCGCTTGACATTGCTTGGGATCAGTCCTTGCATTTTTTTTTGTTTCTGCATTTTAAAACCATTTAGCAAAACGGCTTTATTTATTTCAGCCACTCGCCTTCACTGAAGTAGCCCCACCACTAGTTTGAGATGATGAGGTGGGATACATTTTTGAATAATAAAGATTATACAAACCTTGAAAGATTCTTTAAATATAACTTTTTGACTTAGATGCAAAAATGGTTGTCAAACAAACTCTAAGCCGTCTTATACACATACCGATAAGATTGTTAACCCGTTTACGTTAAATCATGGATTTAATAGTGGCCCAACAAGTAATTATCGGTGGCTGTGTTGAAAATACTTTGTAAGTTTTTTTCTTCATTGTTTAATCATACTTGACAAGATACCCTCAAGTTTATTGCGTAATACCGTACTCCTATGAAGAAAATTATGTTGAAGTCACCAATGGAGAAGTTGGGTAGTAAACCCCTGGATAAAAATTGCCGTGGCATTGTTAAAACACTCAAGTAATTAGTTAAAGATTGCATAAAAACCCATATTTTCAGCCAGATAAATTAATTACACCTATTCTTATTGGCCAAAAGGTCATGAAAATACGCCAAAGTATTTTGTTGTTTCTAACACTAAGGAACATCATGATAGTGAAGTTTCTTCGCTGTTGGAACGTCCCATTTGGTCGTAAACAAGGGTTTCTCTGCATCTTTAAGATTTTAACTGCATTGTCGGGTTCTTGCACTTGATTTGAAAATCTCTTTTAACAATGTCTTAAAGATTCTTCTTATTGCATCAATCGCTCTGGGACCTACTAAACCAGCTTGCACAACCAAGTTAATGATGTGTGCAACAAAACGATATGATAAAAACCTACCCCCCAATGGTGGAGCGATTTTTATTTTAGTTTAATCCATGACGGGTGTGTTATTGCTAGACATTATCCAATGTAATTGACATAACTTTATCTTCCAGTTAAAATTGTAAGGCTTTTATCAACATTTTAAACATGGCTCCACCGTGTGAGGAGACGGTAACTCTTCGAAAGAAATGACCACTTCATCATTTTCCACAGTACCGGGTTTTATCAAATGTGGCGGTAACAACATGTAAGAACCGGGCACCATGAGGAGCGGACCATACATCCGTTGTTAGGTTGACACAAGCATTTATGTTACCAAAACTATCAATTATTTCTTGTTTAGCCGCCAACCATAATTTCATTGCATCACGTGTAACACCCCCAAAAATATGACAACGCAACGGAATACCACTTGGGGTGCTTTTTGTATCTAGCAGTGGGTATTATGGAAGTAGCACCCCATGTGGTATTACTTGCTGTTGCCATTATTTTTGGGGGTGTTACACGTGATGGCAATGAAATTATGGTTGGAGGCTAAACAAGAATTAATTGATAGTTTGGGAAAACATAATGCTTGTGTCAACCTAAACAACGTATGTTATGGTCCGCTCCTCATGGGTGCTCCCGGTTCTTACTTGTGTGTTATCCGATATTGGATTAAACCCTCGAGGTACTGGCAAAATGATGAAGGGGGTCATTATCATTCGAAGAGTTTCCGTCTCCTCACACGTGGTCGGACCTTGTTTATATTGTTGATAAACAGTCTTACCAATTTTAACTTGGAAGATAAAAGTTATGTCAATTCATTGGATAATGTAGCAATAACACACCCGTCCTGGATAAACTAATTTAACATACGATCACCATTGGGGGGTAGGTTTTATATTAGTCGTTGTGTTGCACAATCATTACTTGGTATTGTGCAAGCTGGTTTAGAGGTTCCCGCGATTGATGCAAAATTAGAGAATCTTTTAAGACATGTTAAAAGATATTTTCAAATTCAAGTGCAAAGCACCCGACATGCTATTGTTAAAATCTGGTAAGATCTGCAGAGAAAGAAACCTTGGTTTACGACCAAATTGGGACGTTCCAACACGATGAAACTTCACTTATCATATGTTCCTAAGTGGTTTGAAACAACAAAATACTTTGGCGTATTTTCATGACCTTTTGGCCAATAAGAATAGGTGTAATTATTTTCTGGCTGAAAATTGGGTTTTTATTCAATCTTTAACCAAATTACTTGAAGTGTTTAACAATGCCACGGAAATTTTATCAGGGGTTTACTACCCAACATCTCCATTGGTACTTCAACATTTTTCTTCTATGAGTACGGTATTAAGCGATATATAAACTTGAGGGGGGTATATTTTCCAAGTATGGATTAAACATTTGAAGGAAAAAATTACAAGTTAATTTTCAACACATGCCACTGATTAATTACTTGTGCAGCCACTTAAAATCCATGTTTTAAGTTAAGGGTTTAGACTTCTTATTGAGTTGTATAAGTCGGATTTAGAGTTTTTTTTGACAAACCATTTTGCATCTAGTCAAAAAGTTATTTTAAATGATTCTTTGCAAGGTTTTGTAAAATCTTTGTTATGCAAAATCTGGTAACCCACTCAATCATCTCAAACAAGTTGGTGTGGGGCTTACACTCATTGAAGGAGTGCCCGGAAAGTGGCTGTGAAATAATTATAGCCGTTGTAAATGTTTTAAAAGCACTTACAAAAAAAGGCAAGGACTGATCCTCAATGTTAGCGAATATGAGCGATTGTCAATTCGGTTTTGTCACACATCTTCATCCAAAGAGTTTGCTACTTTTGATGTCTTAGGTTTTTGGAAAGAAAAGGAAACAATGTTTCCCGTTCTATCCCGCATGGCCATGGATATAATAAGTGTACAAGCTTCTTCGGTAGCTCCTGAATCCGCATTTTCAACAAGTGGGAGGGTGTTGTCACTCCGAAGAACAAGACTCACTCAGGCGTCTTTAGAGATGTGCATGTGTTTGAAGGACCACTTAGACGCTAAAAGCGCGTAACCATGACATATGCATCTTGACAATACACTTAGACTTTGGAAGAATATGTCTTTGATGTGAGGTTTGCCACGAATGATGCCATTCCACTTCGATGAAGAAATTGCACTAGATGTACGCAGCGAATTGCACTCTGTCTCGGCGAGGACCAATGGCTATGATATATGATAAAACTGCGAAGCCGAAGATGAATAGATAAGAGACTATTATTTTCGATTAGTATGTTGTATTTTTAATTCGCTTGCATTATGTTGTTGATGTTGTATTTTAAATTTCCTTGCATTGTGTTGTATTTTCCTTTCCAATGTATTTCGTTTCTATTAAATAAAAGTTGAAGTTTATTCCGTATATAGCATACAAAACCACGAAAAACGAAAAAAAAACCCGGTCAAAACCGGTTTGGGTGGTTAACCGGTCATGAACCGGTTCCAAACCGGTTTTTGTGGACTGTTCGACTACAAAAGCCCCACGGTTTCAAACGGTTTTCGTTTCTTTCTCAAAAACCGTTTGACTGGTTTGTTGTCTAAACTGGTTCCTGTTGACCGAACCAAAACCGAAACTGGTTAACCGGTTTACGCACGTCTAATTGTTATAACCGAAAAAACAAACATTGCAAACCAAAAACCGCAAAAACCCACATTAATTATATAAGTCATAAGTGATGGTGTAGTGCGGTTAAAACCCGCAAAACCAAAACCGCAAAATGTGATGCCGTGCGATTTCTATTTTTGTAAAAACCGCAAGTGCGGATGCGTTTCGGTTTTAGTTAAAAGCCGCACCAAACCGCTCACCCCTATGTCTTTTGGGATTCGTATGTTAATTTATCACATATAACCAGCACGTGTGCATATTCGATTGGGTATAGTTTAATAATGGAAGTTAAATTATTGACATGGGTATTATGAGCCCACGAACGTGCGTCAGTGCCATTGTCCGGACCTACAAGTATACGAGGCCGAGACTGATGCGTTGTTATTCGTATTGTGGATATGATTTCGCCAACGTTTTTAAACCGCGTAATTGTCATATTCATTAATAGTTATAAGTCGAAATGTACACATACATGAATATTAACATGGTCCTCGCATAAACAAGCGGTTTCGATGATAATAAAAATAAAATAAAATAAAAATTTATAAAAATATATAAGAATGGATGTTGAATTAAAAAACATAAAATTCTTAAAAAATATGATGAAATTAAATTATAAAAAAATAAATATGTAAAAAGATATTTTAATTTAAAAATAAATGTACTTTTTAATTAAGAAAGTGATACGTGTCACCATAAGATGTGGTTCCTAAAATTAAATGCATGGTTTTTTAATAACGCTCAAACTGAGTATGTTTTTAATCGCGTTATCCGTACTTTTGTATAAGTTATTTGACTATTTATCTATGCTTTTGTTACTTAATTGTATCAAAGGGTGTTTGCAAGACTATTTGTTAGGAATCGAGAAAAGACTCGATCACTTCCAAAGTTGTAATAGTATAGCTCGTAACATAAAATTTGAAAGCTTACCAAGCTAACCGGAGCGTCAAATATGTAATCCTTAGGTTGACGGCTATGCAAGGTATATATTACCCCTCCCATGCTTGGAGAGGGTTGGTTGTTCATTTGGTTACTCATAATATTACATTTTCTTTTTTTCTCTCTCACTAAGGGCTTACATCCCTACTTTATCGCTCTTTTAAACTTTCTATATTAATTAATTGTTAAGTGATTTGATACTTCTACAATTGGTATCAGTCGCCATGGGGTGATATCGTGAGCTTGTGTGCGTTTATATCTTGGTTAGATCATTAGTTTTAGTTCTTCTTTGGTTTTCGTGTACTCTAAAATACAAACCCAGATTTTTGTGTTTAAAAGTGTTAAAGTTTGTGTTTTTAAGCAAGATATAGGCCTAAGATAACTAGTTGTGCAAGACAAATCAAGATAAAATGTCAAAAGTAGTTTTTGGTGATTTTGTGTGAAAAGTTACGTTTTGATTTGATAGTAAGCTAACATAGTTATGAAGGTAGCGAAATATTACATGAAGCTAGCGAAATATGTATTTAAGCAAAATATGTTGTTAAGCGAAATATGACAGGTTGACTTCAATCAAAATACGTCATTTCTAGGAAACAAAACTCTGCTTAATTTTTCTTAGATCAAGCGAAATATGTCTAAGCGAAATATGTTGCTCAGCGAAATATGTGTCTAAGCGAAATATGACAGGTTGCTAAGTTCAAGCGAAATATTACCTTTGTCATATTCAAGCGAAATATTACAACATTCACAAAAGATTTTATTTTCTACGATTTGTCTTACTTTGTAAAATCCCATGAAATACTTAGATTTCTCGGTTTTAGTGAAGATTTGTAAAATCTTGTGGAATATCAATCTTATTCACCAACAACAACAACTCTTAACACAATCCTCCTTTATCACTGTTCGATCACTCATTAATTCATTTTAAGTTTTCAATTAATTCAGATGACTATCTTTAGCAGAACTCATATTGTTGCTGAGCTGAGAAAACCGTCTCCGATGCTTGAAAATCAATTTTGTATGATTCATGGAAAGTGATGGACATCAAATAACGTCTATTTATAGCATCATTTAATCCCGGTAATTAATCATTTTTGTCATAATTATTGCAAAGAATTATTACTTTATCGTTCTATATTTAGATTTGACAGTAATTATAATGTACTTGATGGAAGATTAACTAAAAGGCACGCATTCTGGAGCTTAAACGAAGATATTTTGAAGATTACTATTCTGACAACCAATACGCCATATCCATCAAGGAAGATATGGCGTATTTGTGCCTGCACTCACCAAAGACCACGAAGGAAACAAGATCCAATACGCCGTATCCAGGAAAGGCAATACGCCCTATTCAAGACTAATGAAAATAAAAATATTCTGGAGAGATCAAAACTGTGGTCCCTACTCCAAGAAACCCCGATACGCTGTATCCAAGACTTTGGATACGCCATATCAAACGACTCCAGACCCTATAAATAGAAAACTCAAAAATGAGTTTTAAGTGTGCTAAATCATATTCTCGATACCTAACATAAAAGTCGATTTTCAGAGGAGAAAAGTGCAGAATGGGTCGGACAACGCGATTCATCCATAGGAGGACAACTTGTAATTTCTTATAAATCTTGGTAATGTTTAGTTTTGGTTTTCATTTGTTAACTCGATTAGTATACTTGGACTTTAAATCATTACTTTTGTATTAATTATGACGTTTGAAGGCTAATACCTTCGGGTATTAGCCATTGTTATGAAGATCTTAATGTTTGGTTTGTTTATCTGATATCTTAATTTTATCGTTGAATTGTTTGTTATGTTTATCTTTGTTATACCTTGTTTACGTGCTGTTTGTATGAGACCCTATCATTCAACTATGATCCTAGTGATACAAACAAGTAATATAGAGCATAGGATAGCTCTCAATATTGCATTTTATATATCTGAATAATAGGTTCACAATTAATGACCGTATCTATGCCCTTTGATTGTGAGCGTAGTTGAGCCATAAGGTGACCTTGGTACCAACGAGTCGTTCTCGATTAATTGGTAAGACTTGGATAGTGACTAGTAGTTGTAATTGAATTCGCCCTTTAAGCAGTTAAGTGGGTAATAGTCTCTATGAGCTAGGGTTTTACAAGTTCACCAGTTGCTAATCACCTAAGATAAATTATAATCAGCAAATAAGGATGATTTATGCGGATACGTTTAATTGTGACAGAATTCTACGTGTCTAGGTCTTAGGAAGATGTAACGCCTAAGTCTTAAGAATGGTATGCCGCTTCGAGATAAGTAATCATTGCACTAAATAAACAAACCAACGTTTCGATTGGATTAATAATGGTTAATACAGTTTTTTTATATTTGGCTAGACCGCTCGTTTATCTTCTGTTAATTTGCTTGCGTGTGTTTTAGTGTCTTCAATTGATTTTAGTCACCACAAAACCTGTGCCAGTTTTCAGGCTGAAAACCCCCATTTTTTATTACTTCATTTCTCTTCTTTCCGTTTTACACTCGGGAACATAGTGTAGTGAACCAACAATGTCCATTTATTTATTTTTTACTCAAAATTGAAAAACACAATTTTCACTTTTCTAGAAAAAAATTAGCATATTTTGTAAACGGTAAATCGTTAAGCGAAAATAATCATTCCATCACGACGAGAATTAAATCGTCTTTCAACAAAGGGGCACTTCTCTATACTTTCGGAAAACTTTTTTTTCGACCTTTTTTTCAGTTGTGGCTGAAAAAATCACATGTGATTTGTTATTTTCAAATCACATTTGATTTTATAAAATTAAATGTGATTTTATGAAATCATATGTGATTTGTGAAATCAACGTGATTTCAAACATACAAATCACTAGGGGTGAGTAGAAAAAACCAAAACCAAACCGAAATAACCAATATCATTCTTCACGGTCTTCCACCCGATGTGTATGCACTTGTTAACCATCAAGAGGTGGCTAAGGATATTTGGGATAGAGTCAAGTTACTAATGAAAGGCACTGAATTATCATACCAAGAACGTGAATGCAGATTGTACAACTTATTTGATAAGTTTGCTTATGTTCAGGGTGAAACACTGTAGGAGTACTACTGGAGATTCTCTCAGTTGATCAATGACATGCATACTATTGGGATAACAATGCTACAAGTTCAAGTCAATACCAAGTTTCTGAATGCTCTTCCATCGAAATAGAGCAAGTTTGTCACTGATGTGAAGTTAGCTAAAAGCTTGTATACCACAAACTATGATCAGTTGTATGCATACCTTAGTCAACATGAACGACATGCTAATGAAGTTCGTATCACACGTGAAAGATATCCGGGTCCTCTTGCATTGGTAGCCAACTCTCTAACTCTATACAATCCATCTCAGTCACCACAACATTTAGCTTTTTTAATGTATTCACCTCCTCAATAATTCACATCAGTTTATGCAGCACCCATTCATCATCAACACCATCACACTCTAGTCAGTCCACAACAACATTCAGTTTCCCCTCAACCATTCATATCTCCATCAGTAACACAACAATCTTAAGCTGAATTTCCCCAATTAGACTCCAGTAACGATGTTCCTATGTTTCAACAAGGATAAGATCTGATTGAATGCATTAACAAAGCAATGGCATTTCTGTCTACTATAGCATCAAGGTTTCCACCATCAAACAATCAACTCAGAACATCGTCTAATCCTAGAAATAAAGCAATCATCCAAGATGGTAGAGTCACGGTTCAACAAGTTCAAGGAAGACAAACTCAGAGTTATGCTGGTACTGGAAACAGAGGAATTACTACTACTTCAAAGGGAAATTATGCAGCTGGTCAACCAAGAGTTGTGAAGTGTTATAACTGTCAAGGAGAAGGGCATATGGCGAGACAGTGTACTCAGCCAAAAAGGCCAAGGAATGCTGCATGGTTTAAGGAGAAATTGATGTTAGTCGAAGCTCAGAAAGCGGGTCAGATATTGGATGAAGAGCAACTTGCATTCTTAGCAGACCCTGGTATATCAGAAGCTCCAGTTGCTCAGCAGATAATCCCTCATAATTCAGCTTTCCAGACTGAAGACTTGGATGCTTATAACTCGGATTATGATGACTTATCCTCGGCTAAAGCGGTTCTGATGGCAAATATTTCAAGTTGTGATTCAGATGTTCTCTCTGAGGTACTATATTCTGATTCTTATCCGAATGATATGATTAATCAGGATGTGCAAGAGATGCAGTATTTTGAACAAACACATATTGACGATTTTCAAGATAATGAGATACATAGTGATAGTAATATCATTCCGTATTCTCAATATCTGCAAGAGTCACAAGATGCGGTTATTCAGGATACTAATTCTTCTACACCTAATGATTTATTGGTGCTATCTTTGGTTGAACAAATGACTGATCACGTAGCTCATCTAGATAAGGAAAATCAGACAAATAAAATGGTAAATGAATCATTAACCGCTGAGCTTGAGAGATACAAAGAACGAGTCACCATTTTCGAACAAAGACATAATGTAGATTTGAATAAATGTGAAAAATTAATAGATTCTCAAATGGATGATTTAATTTGGAATAAAAATGCAAAGCTTGCGGTTTTTCAGCAGGAGATCGATACATTTAAAGAAACTCTTTCTAATCATGTCAAAGAAAAGGAATCTTTATCAAAAACATTAATTGTTTTCAAAACAGAATCTAAAGAAAAAGAGTCTAAATACATTAACAAGGAAATTGTTTTGGAAAAACAAAATAAAGAACT
>BQNB010086143.1:0-28278 GCA_026074375.1 Tanacetum coccineum | reverse complement strand
ACTTAATCACCTAAAATAGACACATAGCCATATCTAAAGGTAAAGCCAACATGCTCAAATCACGGGTGTCACAACGATAAACAACCCCGATTCTTATCTTTACTACACTATAACTGTAACACCCCCAAATTGGGTCACAGCAGAATAAAGGTCCGGGGCATGTTACTACATAGATCAATAACACAAGATATATATAGAACGACCAAAAAGTCGTTTAAAACCGATACATTGGATTTAACATAGTATTTGTTACATAAGCCCGAAGCTTTAACTTGTTCACTTGTTCAAAATACAAAGATTTCTAGCCCATAACAGATATACAAAATGTGATGCGACAAAATCTTTAATGCATGATATCCAAATCAAAACCACCAATGTATCCCTTGCACCTCGTGCTTATTGACCTCCTAAAAAACATTGCTTTAAAACATCAACAATAATGTTGGTGAATTCATAGGTTTGATAAATCGTATATTGTAGGACCACAAGATTTCCCAAGTGTATGATAATGCAACAGATGCAGACATCGTATAAATGTAATTACGTTGCCCTAAGCTCATGACACTAAAGCTCGACATAAATGGATACCATATAAATGGCCTACATTGCCCGTGATGATGTTCTAACCCGCAACATCCTATGTTCGACATGGTATACGTTCGTTTGCCCAGTGATAGCTAATCACCCAAACGGGGATGCCAATCCCAATAGATCTATTCATAACATTCGCGCTCATAATCCAGTAACTGACAGTTAATGATAATGGGCTCAACTAGGGTTATTGCTACTTAGGCAACATGTAATCATAATGTAAAACTTAACCACTTGTGTCCAATTGTAAAACAATGCATGTTTCTCACCCCAAAAACTTATAAAGCAAAATCATGTAAAACGTGGGGCTATGAACTCACCGCAGCAGTGAAGTGAATGAGTAATAATCGAGTAAGTGAAATAACGAGTCACGAACGAATCCGAAGGCAACCTAATCCAACATAGGTAGTATAAGTACTATGTACTTCGATAACTAATAGCGTATACAATCCTATATAGCTCATCACCATCTATTTGTAATTTAAAAATCGTTAAAGTGAAAACGTTTATATTTATCGTTTTGGTAAAACTAGCATAACTTTCCCGTTTTAAACCCGTTTCTCGCGTTTCTTACGTCCACGTCTTCGTATTAAGATGATATATAAAAGTATTACAATTTTATATTTTATAACCTTCTGATGAACAGTACTTTTACTGTTCATGACGCTTTATAAATTTTTCTTTTATAAATTTAATTGTAGTAAAACCCGTAAATGCAACAACTTATTCATTTTAATCCCGATTTTAGCGATTCCTTCGAGCACGTCTTTGTTATCAAAATTATCACATTTTTATAAAGTGGGGTCTGCTGATGAACAGTAATTTTACTGTTCACAATTTAATAATATTATTTTTATAAACTTAATTATCGAAAACGTCGTATTTAATCCGTTTTAAGCTCCGTTTTTAGTAATTGCTTTCGATCACAGTTCTCGTAATTGAGTTCCTATTTATTTATAGGTTTATACAAAAAATAAATGTTTCTTCAGATCAGTAACGTTTTATAAAAATAGTTTTATAAAAGTATTTTTATACATTTTAAGTATATAAACTCGCGTAATTCATAACTTCTTCGTTTTTAATCAAAAAATTACGTTTCTTATTGTTTTGGAATCCTAAAAATATGCGTGGTTTAATAAAAATATCAAACCTCAGGGGGGGGGGGGGGGGGGGAGTTCTGTTTGTAGAATTTTAATAACAATTTTTTATAAAAAATTCTTTTTATAACTCCGTATTATCGTAAAACCACACAAAATAAAACCTGCCAAGCACCTCTAAAACTCAACTAAAAACATTCACTCCCTTAAACTAACCATAACTTTTTTACGTTATTAATTATTCCGTTTTTTTTCCAGAGTTTCTTACCTTTTTGGAATCATCATGAGGTGTACTATCTTTATAAAATGTCAAACCTACTGTCTTGAATTCGAAATCAAACAACCCTTTTGAAATCCATTTGTATACTTATTTATAAAACTTGTTTTATACACTTTTCAAATTTAGTAAATTACCACAAGTCTTTAAAGTCTTATCTATCATATATGTTACATATAATAATGTCCATATCTTGTCCATGAGTTCATATTATCAAGTCCTTTATAACACCGTTAAATCACAACTTACTTGGTAACTTTTAATTACAAGTTTATAAGTAAAACCCTAATTCAACAAGTTTGTACATAGACTTTTTATACATAAACCGATAGTGTACAAGACTTATACTTCTATTATAACATAATTTTAGAATCCATATATCATAAATAAAAGTCCATGAACATGATTATCAAGTCATTTACCACACTTTTACTTGAAATTTATTAAGTAAACTTTGAAAACCCTAATTTGTATATACACTTTTTATACTTAAATCAACAAGATACCATACTTATAATCCCATTATATCATGATATTATCAACTACATAACATATGAAAAAGTGTACAAAATGATGATCACAAATAAAAACTCTTTTTACATGTTCAAAAGTCCTAAATGGTGATTTTTGCTATAAAGAACATATATACACATAAAATGATAAATGTAAAGTGATTAGGGTTTTTAGATAACCTTATGATGATGTATGATGATAACCAACACAATCTAAATGCTTGTTTAGTTGAAAAACCAAAGCTTACAAGCTTAGAAAACCCTAAATCCAATAGAAACCCTAATCTTGTTTTTCTTGCTTCAATACTTGTAAACCTTTTAACCCAACCCTTGCAAACTACTAAAGAACATCTTAGACAAAATAGTAGGTATGTGTTATGTTACTTGAAAATCAACCTATGAATATACAAAAGGGGTTGTTTTGATGACCGTGGGGTTTTTAAGAGCCAAAAGGAGGGATAGTTTTTTATTTTTTTGAAGTGTTTTGAATGTGTATCTATCATCTTTAGGAGTGCAAGACTTATATGTATAAAAGCTAGTCAATAACACTATACAAACATAATGAGTGTTTTCAAGGAAGTTCTTAAGGTCCAAGGTAAAGAGTTCTTTGTAAGATAGCATGGTGTGAAAGACTAGTTGTTGAAGCTTGCTTGAAAACTTATATAACATGTGTTATATTAAATTTGAAAAGATATCTCTTGTGATTCATACATACATATTCGGCCATGTATGCATATACATGATATATTTTTGTAATTTTTGAGTATTAGGTACAATTGTGGGTATTTGTTGAAGCGTAGGAAATTATGGTGATCCCGGGTATCCTAAACTCATTTTATTCGTGAAAAACTAACCAATTTTACCCAGTAACCAATAAAAATAAAAAATGAACAAAGCTAATAATTATCCTCAAAAATAATTACTTAACACTTGCTTGATGTACACATTTAATCGTTTGATGCCCGTTTATATTGAATGATAATTTTTAGCTTACGCGATTTAATTTATTGTTGGAAATTAAAGTGAACGCGTAAAAGTTTAAAATAAATAATTGGATGTTCATTGAAGTAAAAAGGTGTCAAAATGTGAGTTGTTACAGTCTCCCCGTGTTAAGAGAATTGCGTCTCGCAATTCAGTTCGAGTGGTCTTTCAGAATAGTGTTGATGAAGAGGTGTGGGTATTAATTTTTTTTATATGAACAGTAACTCCAACGTCTATGAACAGTAACCCCAACGGCTACTTCCTCCCTTTAAAATGCCAATTTTATCCTCCATTTCTTCTCCATTCAACACTTATCTTTCTCTTAACATTTCTCTAACCAACCTCAAAAATGTTCACATCAACACGCTCTGTGATGGCGCCCGCGAATAGTCCCTCATTATAATTTATCTGCCTTCTTCCCCATACAGAAGAAGGATTTAGTATCTGGCCTTTTTCTGCATTTCACGTGCTCCTCATCATTCTTGCAATCGACGTGATCTCCTTGAATAAATAGAATTATGCTAGGGGTAAGGGTTTTATAAAGCTTGTAATTTTCCTTTATGATCCCTTTATGTAACTTATTTCTAAGAATAATAAACGGATGGTGTGGAACAATCTATTTGTTATTTTTTTTCATTGAATATTTTCGTTACCACGTTTGTAAATCATATGCATTCCCCTTTAGTTTGCATTAAACTTGATGTTCAGGATTTGTGATGTAGGTTTTAGATATTTATTGTTGCTGACCAAAGCTCGACTTCTAGCGGGCTTTTTTCGTTCCCTTTTGGCAAAACGCTCAGTTCTAACATCATCTTAGAGTGATAACGAACTTAATACATAATGAGGTGGGTCGTAACTACAACTCTATGGTATATGTATTCGTCGAAATGATGAAATGGTATATTCCTTAATGGCAAGTAAACTTGTTAATGGATTGTCCTAGGGTGACTAGGAATGCGTCTTGACTTTTGGACAAAGGATTTTTTGTAAAAAAATGATGTTGACTTTATATAGTACGGTGGTGTAAGAGTTTACTTAGTGATTATTATTGTCAGTTTGGTTTCTCGCGATGATTACATTTTATGAATAACCGCACAAGCATGAACTTGATATAAATAGACATATTGTCTTTTGACAAGAAGTTTTAAGGTGGACTACTCTAGCATCGGCATGTCCTTGTCTGAATTATACATAGTTCCGCCGTGGCATGTATAATTGAAGACTACGATGCAAAGCTTAGTTTCGTCAAAATGAGCATCTGATTTCCATGATATTTGGTGGGAGTGGCTTATAAAATAAGTAAGAATTAAAGTAAACTTGACAAAATACAATGGAATTGAAGATAATTTAAATCATTCATACAATCACAACGAAAACTTAAGATGGAAAATTACAAACTAGAATTCTTAAAAGGAATAGAGCAAAGCACTGATATCGTCTCCATGTCGTTAAAGAGTCTTAGATCAGCTTCTCCTCCTCCAAATGTATGCACCAATCACGTGCTCCATGTACCTTCAACAGCCTGGTTTCCATGTTCAGGTTCTTTAGCTCCAAGCAATCACGTCTGTAGTGCCCTGGATTCCCACATTCATAGCAATGAGGGTTCTTTGATACCTAGCGGCAGCAGATTTCTACGAACCCGAGTCATGTGTGCCATCGATTCTTGCAATTCCCGCATTTTACAGTATCATGACCCATTGTGTGCAGCATGCACCAGTTGCACAATTGGAATAGTTCCAGCAGCTCCTTCCTTTCAACCAGTCCCACGTGTAATCTTGAGCCCAACATTTGTCTCTTGGGAGATTGTTTGTTGAGCTTGTTTTGTTAGCAAGTTTCCTCTTATTCCTCAGCTTGACGTTCAGCAAGAGTGCTGATCTTTTGTCCATCAGTTTCAGTTGCCAATTTCAAGAGCATCCTGCATTATTTTTGGCCCTTGATGCCATAACCTTTCGTGAACATGTCGGGCAAGACCACCGACATATTTCTCATCTTATCAACTCCTCAGAAAAAATCCTGACACACAATAATGCCAGTTCCTAGGAAACGTTGAATGTAAAGGCTAGTACATCAGTTACCTTTACTTTCAAATTCCATAACTCGACCCGAGTTTTCTTAATCTCGCTCCATCCTCGGGGCAGTACTTGTCTGTCTTCTTCTTTTTTCAGGTCAGTCCAAGTCATTGCATATGCAACGTCGTGACCAACAGTCCTAACGTGTGAGTTCCACCACGTTAGAGCAACTCCAAGAAGAGTACATGTGGAAAACTTGATTTGGTTTTCCACAGTGCAATTGCTTATGCGAAACACAGTTTCCATCCGTTCAAACCACTGGGTTAATTTGACAACTCCTTCAGTGCCCTTGAAAAATAGGGGTTGGCACTTCATGAAGTCTTGGTAAGTGCACTCTCGAGCACGCGTTCCAGTCCTTCCTTACACCCGCTCTCGAATTATTGTGCTTTTCTTCCCATTCGTGCGCTTCTGTAGCATCACCGTGTTGCCAAAGCGACAACAACAGCCTTGGGTCCCAATCATTGCCTGAAGCATGGCATTAGTGACAGATGTGGTGATGGTTGTTGTGCTAGGTGTGGTTCTGGTTCTTGGGTTGCTTTCCTTAGAGGCATTATCCTTCAAAACAAAGAGTAATAAATTAGATAGTTTTAGTATCTTCGTCGTGCTTCGAAATAGAGTTTTGTGAGATGATGTATGTAAATATAGAATCTGCCTCCTGGCATAAATTGAAGATGGTAAGATATCATATCTGAGTAGCTTAATGTTAGGTAGCGTTTAGGACCTACGAACGAGCTTATAGGTACTAACCTATCGCCTAAAGAAATGTTTCCAATGATTTATAAAATGAAATAACCTTAATTGAATAAATAATTTGTAGAGTAAGCGAAAGAATACAAACTCAGATTTGCATTTATATGTAAGGCCCTTATAGTAATGTACGTACTTATAATATACGGCACGTATATGAATCATGTAAGCATCTAGTAAGACCAACTAATGCAAACAACTAGTGTACGTGTGGTCATCCGTGAAAAACCCCTTTATACGAAAGCAGATTTTAAAAACGTTTATAGTCCAGCAAACATTTGACCTGGTTCTCTATAACCTTGGCTCTGATACCAATCTGTAACACCCCCAAAATGGGTCGCCGGAGCGTTACTTCATAGATCAACAACACAAGATATATATAAGAACGACTTTTAAAAGTGTCGTTTAAAACCGTACAACTTGGATTAGCAAAATATTTGTACAAAAGCCCCGAAGCTTTACCTTGTTCAAATTAAATATACAAAGATTCAGTTCATAATAAATGTTCCTCTAAAATGTAATGCAACCAAATCTCTAATGCAACTGACTTACCAAAAATAACGACTCACCATGTACCCTTGTCTTTGTACCTCTTTGATCTCCTGAGAAAACCATGCTTTAAAACGTCAACAATAATGTGTGAATTCATAGGTTTGTAAATAGTATAGTGTAGGACCGTAATAGATTAGAGTGTGTATTGCATGGTATAGAACAATATCCAAAACAGTAAGTATTGACATGGTTATACAATAGTCAAAACAGTAAGTAATTGCATGGTAAACAATATTCAAAACAGTAAGTGTTGCAAGTATAGAGCAATATCCAGAACAGTAAGTATTGCATGCATACAATATCCCAAAACAGTAAGTATTGCATGGGTATTTGTCACACTCAGCTGAAGCACCCCTAAAATCGGACCGGCACGGAATAGTAAACAATGGGGGTGGCGACTTCCAAGGCACAAAAGACAAGTCACAGAAAACGACCTCAAAAAGCGAGCGTGTTAAAAATAAAATGTCACATTCAATTTAGTAAAAATGTTAGAGTTACACAGGTTCCATTTATAATGTATTAGAAAACATTGTCAAACATTTGTCAAATAGTACTCAAGTTATTAAGTCTTCAAAAATATATCCGCGCTACACCAATGCTCTCAATGCTCCACAAGCAAAATGATAACCTGAGAAAATACATGCTAAAACGTCAACAATAATGTTGGTGAATTCATAGGTTTAAGTAAAAGCAGTGTGAAGGGTCTTCAAAAACTAATCTTCAAACGAAACGCGATAATCGTACACACTTCCCCAGCAGCGGCGCCAAAAATTTGATCCGCCCCAAACCACACACACAAACAAGTAGGTGTAATTAAGAGAATTATAATATAGTAGTATACGTATTCCAAAAGATTTAAAAGAATCGCTCTTGACCAAGTGAATAATTCAAAGATTTGATTTTGTTTTTCTAATTCTACACATAAAAACACGTAAAGCATGCAAAGAAAGTAAACGACTAAGAAATTAAGCAATTAAACTCAAAAATGTTAACGGGAATTAAAGAAAACGCGACAAATAAGCAAGTATCTCAAAATTAAGCCCTACGAACGTAAATTTTATTCCTAAACCTTGTAAACACTAAAAGAAAATTTTCAGAAAAAGAAATTTATTTTTTTGATTATATTTTTTTATGATTTTTTTTAAAGTTTTTAATCTAAATAAATGCACGAAAATTACTAAACTTTAAGCTAAAAATCCTAGAAAAATTCTAAATTTGTTTATGATGAGAAGAATGAAGGAAAAATTCTAGCTTTGAAAAAGATTAAACAAATAAGCTCGAAAAAATCAAATAAGCACACAAAGTGCTATTTATGAAAATAAACAAAAAAATGTTTAAGTAAATTGTGTTTGCACCCTTGGACGTAAAGTCCCAAGAGCGCAGATGGTTATAATGGGTGTGTATAAAAGTGTTGGGGTTAAGGTTGAGGTCAGGGGTTCGAGCCCTACTCACCCTTGGCTTCCCTATACCCTAACATTTTTATTTTTGCAAAACTTTTTACTCAAACTTTTAAAACAGCTTATAATAAGCAAATTTTACTAAAACAACTTTTTATGAAACTTAAGCAATAAGCCAGAAATTAAGCTTAAATGTAACAGTTTACACTTAGAAGGATTTTTAGCTTTTTGCACAAAACTTAAGAAACTAATAAGTTTGAATAAGCTCAAGCAAAATCAAATAAGCTAAAATCAACTTTAACAAACCTAATAAGCACAGCTGAACAAAATTTAAACAAAATCAATAAGCATTAAGCTGAGAAAAGCTCATAAGCATGTTGACTCAAAACTGTTTACCAAACAACCAAATAGGACTTTTTGAGCTTATTTTTAAGCAATCAAACAAAACCTTATGGCTTAATAGCTTATATCACTAAAAAGCTTATACTATAAACTATCTAAATCAGCAATTGAAAAGCATTTTGAAAATCAAATAAGCTAAGAAAAAGCTAAGAGAAAAACTAGTTCAAACTGTTATACTATTTTTGGCTTTAGCAACATGAGAATTAGACAAAATAAGATAAACCTTAAACTTAAAAATAAGCTAAAACTTAAACCCTAAGGACACAAATAAGTAAAAATAAGCAATTAAAAGAAAAGCAAAGATGAAAAGGAAAAATCAGTATATGCTGATGAAAATCAGTATATACTGACTCTTGATTTTGGAAAATAGCTATATTTAGCCCTAAGATTAAGCTAGAAAAAGCAAAAGTTAAAACTTAAAACTTAAAAACAGATGAAGCTTAATGTTCAAAGAGCTTATAAAATAAAAATCAGATCTTAAAACTGACTATAGCTTACCTAATTTAGCTATTGAAAAGTAGACTCTCAACTTTTTGAAAAATGGAGGACGCTTGGTTTTGCAGATTTGGATTTTTACAATAAGAACATTGCTACACTTTTATGAAACCTCTTTCTATGCATTTTAAGACTTCTATCAAGCATGAAAATAATACTATATGAAAGCACCTAGACAAAGTTCTAATCAAATTAAGCTAAGTTACCACACTAGACGGAACCATACATGCCAATTCATAGTTGCAAAGTAACTTATACTTAAAAGTGAACTTTAAGAACTAATTATAAACTAACTCTAAGGCTAAATTTTGAGCTTATGAAATTGGCATTTTCTTTTTTTTTTTTTTTTTTTTTTTTTGTGTGTTTTTTCGAATTAAAAATCTTTTTTACTATTTTCCTTATTTATGTAAAATTGTTTTGTTTTTTTATATAATAACACTGTTATTCAGATATATTTTTTTTTTTTTTTTATTTTTTTTTTTTTTATTTTTTTAAACATTTTTTTTTTTTACAATGATTTCTTACCAAATAAAATTACCTCCATATTTTAATATTTCATTATTTTTTTTTTTATGTGACAAGAATGGTCCAACGGTTACTCACTTATATTAGTTACTGTTAGATCCAAACACCCCTTTAAAAAGTTGTTTTCCATTTTAAGCAACACATATCTGAATTTAAGCTCAAACTTACACTAGTTGATATAAGATTAAGCTAATCAAGAACAAATAAGCACAATCTAATAGAAATTAAGCATGAATAAGCACAATAATCAGCGGAAACAGAATTAAGCAAATTAAAAAAGGCTTTTCAAAGGCAAGGTTCAATGAAAAGCTAAGGAAAATGAACTACATAAACTCAATAAGCAACTTAAAGACTAAATAAGCATAATGGAACTGAATTAAGAACAAATAAGCATGAATAAGCACTAATAAACTAAGATAAGCAAAAAATAAGCAAATCAATTTTAAGCTAAAGTTAAAAGAAATTATACCTTAATCCTAGCTAAATAGGGATGATTTACTCTTAAGAGCTTAGAATTAAGCCCCAGCTTATCATAGATAAGGCTATGTATTGTTATTCTATAAGCAATTCCAAATTGGCTTATATCCATAAAAAAGTTGAGGTATTTTGAGGCGGTGGAAATGAGTAATTAATAAGCTCAAGTTATAAGCTTTTAAGGGTTAACTGTAGTGGTAACTAAGCTTAGTAGTATATAAGATCGTTTTGGGCTGTCTTATTGAGAGCTTATGATATAATTAGCAAAAATAAGAAATAGAAGTAAAACTTTAATTTAAGAACACAAAAGTAAGTAAATGAATTTATTTATTGAAAATTAAGATTACAATGCTTTAATAATGATGAATATACATGAAAATTAAGACTATTAAGCTACATTAAGCTAAGATACTACTCAGCTTTACTACACTACATACGCTTAGATATTATAGTCAGTGAGTGTGGCCTCCTCTTTATAGGAACGAAATGAACCTTCTAGCCCTTTAGACGCTCCCCTACTTCTAATCTTGGCCATTCATTCTTTGATTGCCCTTCACGCCTTTAATCTTGACTCTTAGGTTAGCTTACTCGTCATGTCATTCATTCAAGGAGTGTGGTTTGCAAACATGATTAGTGGGAGTGTCAGAGTGTCAGAGGTGAGCTTCTAGAAGGACGAGATTGAGTACTTGTGGAGGTTTTACCCTGTTCGTGGTTATGGTGAAAAAATGGAGGGAAAAGGGAAGTAAAAGATGTACAGAAAAGCCGATTAGAATAAGCAATCCAAACACCAACTTTTAAATCCATAGATCCGCCAAACCAACTACAATAATCCACCAATAAGCTGAAATAAAAAGCTTTTAATAAGCTAACCTAATAAGCCCTAAACAATAAGCTAAATCTAACTATTACCACCATTATTACTGCTGCGTAAGACAAGGTAGAGATCCATGAACATCTGAATCAATAAGTGTGAGTCTCGAACTGAACAGATCTTTGCAGCCTACTAAGGGTGATAGCCAACTTGTATAAATACAGATTGACTACAGAGAAAACACTGACTATGAATACTTATTGTATATGCGGAATCTACATAATAGTATTAAGAAGAACAATGAAAAACTAAACTTTGATTTCTATTAATCTGTTAAAGTGATTACAGATTACTAACTATGAGATACGATTGTATGAGATGAGATATATATATATATATTGAACTGATTGTTCTCTCTCTAATGTCGTAGGGTTCCTTTTATAGACCAAGGATAAACCCTAACAGGCTTACAAACCACACAAAAGATAATACATATCTTACCCCCTATAATATCTCATGCATATCTCTTAAACAGTACTAACTATTTTATACTAACGGTACTAACTACCTGAGCAGTACTTAACACTTTGTACTGTCAGTACTAACTATAACTATCGGTACTAAGTATATACCTAACGGTACTAAGTCAGGAATGTATAATTCCCAACAATCCTCCCCTAAACATGATTTTGAACTCTTTTAACTTCATGTTTCTTCAGGTTAATCTTCTTAAGTTCTTGGAGGATGTATCCAAACACTTTAACACATCTTGATCTGATCTTGAAACACTATCCATCTTCATCAGCAACTTTGTCTTGTCAGCAACATCTTTTCAGCAACATCTTTTCAGCAACAATCCAACTAAGTTGGCTTTGTAGTTTTTGGCAAACTACCAGCCATAAACGGATTTGATTTTCCTTTACCAGTAGCCGTTTGCTCTAGGATAGTCAACTCTTTATTTCAAAAATATGGTAAGTTAATTACCATACAGTTTTTGGTAAACTGTCAACCATCAACGAAATTGATTTGTCTTTACCAAATACCGTTTGCTTTTGGACTAGCCAATGCTTCATTGCCATAACATGGTGCATTGATAAACCATATAGTTTTTAGCAAACTATGAGCTATCAACAGATTTGAGTAGTCTTTACCAGGAACTGTTTGATCCTGGACTAGCCAACTCTTAACCATGAAGCAAGGTGAGTTGAGAACCCTACAATTTTTGGTAAATTGTCAACCATAAACGGATTTGAGAAGTCTTTACCATAAGTCGTTTAGTTATGGACTACCAGTTCTTATGCCTATTAAGCATGGTGAACGATGACCATTTGTTGTGTGGTGATTAGCCAACACTCAAAACCTTCTCATCTCCATTTACATCATCAATTCTCATTAATCTGTTGCTTAATAAATCTAACCAAATCAAGGGAAACAATACTTTCTCTTTCAACTTCCAATCCAAGATCAAGCATCCTTTACAATAAATCCTTGGAAAGAGGATATCTTCTTTCAACTAACATATGGATGACTGTCCCATCTTTAAGTTCTAGTACGTATACTTTACAAGCTTCATACAATCTCTAAGTGACAATCTTCCAATCTTGTTTATCACTCTAGAAATCACTTTGATCATTGTCTTCTGTTGAGGATTCCATCATTATCTTCAAATCTCCCCAAAGAATCAACTCAAATCCTTCCAGTGTAATTTCCGAGTACTGCTCCATCATCAAGTTATACAAGTGAAATAAATCTTGCCTGTCAAAGATATGTAGTACATCCAATAGATAGTTAAATGCCCTGAAGTTCCTATTGACTCTGTGGATAACAAGGTAATCCCCCTCTAGTGATGAAACCTTGTCCAACTTGGAAATAAATGATTTCTTCTCCATAATTTCACTATCTATGGTACCTTTAAATGTAACAATCTTTAGGCATTTTTTGTGTTCATCATCACTATTAACATCTAGTTGAGGTCTTTTCCTTTTCCTTGCAATCATTTTCATATGACCACCTTTTCTCTTCTTTGTACCCTGCTCTGTCACATCTACCTTAGCAGGTACCTTTGCTGTGTCTTCTTTCTTTAGAGTTTCTTCAACAACTCTCTTCTTTAAACTCTTCTGATCAGGGTCTTTTACTCATTCATTCATCTCATTAATCCTTCTTTCATCCTCAGTGGAACCAACAACAGTGAAACTTTCATCAAACATTTTCACTTTCTCATATAAAGCTTGTATGTCTTCAAAAGTTTTGCTCTTCAGGTCTGAGTGTTTCTTGTTTCTAACATGTTTCAAATAAGTCATCATTTGATTCCTTAACTGAGTTCTTGTAGGAGGTTTATTCCTGATTGCAATAGCTCTTTGTTTTGTAAGAAACATTCTTTGAGCTGCAATTGTATCATGAAGGAACTTTGCTCTTTCTTCCACAGTGAATTGCTCTCTCTCTTCATCTTGAAGTATTAGAGCTAGAAGTCTATCAGCTTCAATTCTTGCTTGGATAAAATCATACTCATTTGAAAGGGCAGTCGTTATAGCTTCTTTTTCAGCTAGCTTTTTAACTTCTTCTTCTACTTCCCAATCTTCTTGTACCTTTCTATCTATCTCTTCATCCCTAGCAAGTTGCTTAAACTTCTTTTTAGCTTCAGGAATACCTTCAGATTCAGTATCAGACTCATCTTCCTCTTCAATTTTCTTTTTCCCTTTATCTTTTGGATCAATCTTTGGAAGAGGCTTTAATGTCAATAATGATCTGGTTGAAGTAGGTCTAGGTCTCTCAGTCTCTTCAACATCCTTAAGCTCTACTCCTTTCTCCTTTTCTCTTGAAACTGCTTTGGCTTGGCTCATGTTGAGAAGAACTTGAGCAATAGTTTCATCATCTCCAAACATTATAGGAGTAGTTGTTGGAGTGGTTGGAGTAGCACTACTTCCTTCAGTTTGATCATTAGTACCTTCATCTGGGCTAACGGTACTATCTTTTTCCTTGTCGGTACTAACTTTGGGTCTGTCAGTACTAACATTTGGTCTGTCAGTACTAACTTTTTCCTTGTCAGTACTAACTTTTTGTTGAGCAGTACTAAGTGCATCTTCAGTACTAACTTTGTCATCAGCAGTCTCCTTCTCTTCATTCACTACATCTCTTGTCCTCCCCACATCTTGAGCATCTTCAGTATCCATATAATCCAATGTATCATCAGGAAGCTCATCAAATAATGGATCTTTATGGACTGAAGGTTCAGCTTTGGCAGATTTCCTCCCCTGTTTGGATACAGACTCCTTTTGCATCCAGTTTTTCTTCAAGGATTTCTTTCCTGCCAATCTTTGCTTCAAGGATACACTCTTCATCCAAGCTCTGTGGTGTGTAATAACAGGTTTGGCTTTCTTCTTTAGCTTCTTGATCTGTGCCTTCAAGTGTTTAATTTCCTTGGCTTGATCTGTAACCTGTGTACACAAAGAGATACAAAGATCATAGACACTTTGGAGTGTCATGTCACCCTCATTCCCTGAAAGGGATTTATCACTGGATGACTGACCTCCATGATTCCCACCAGAACTCTCTGGAATAGAATCAGGAATATGAGTAGAAGGTGAAGGTCTAGGGGATGGGTCAGTCTGAGGCTCAACATTGGCTTCACTTGGGTGAGGAGGAGAGGGTGTAGGTTGTGGTTCAGATGGTCTTTCTGATGTGGCACCCTCATCCTCAGTTGGTTGTACCAACATAGAAGCAAATAAAGGTGTGACTTTCCCTGAAAAATGTTTACCCTTTTTAACCATAAAGGAGAAAACTTTACTTGTCAAAGCATTTACAGGAAAATGGTCTAAAGGTACTGGTACATTCATTAGCTGTTTATCTAAAAAGATTGAAATGAACCTTGGATACATGACAAACTTTTTCTTTGCATCTAAGTGTCTAAGCATACCATCAAAAATTAATTTAGAAAAATTATATTTCTGATTAGATGTTAAGCAAATTACAGCAGTGGCAATGTTAGTGGGAATTTGATCCCAAGAGGTGCTTTTAGAACTAATACAATGATTCATTGTATGAAAAAGAAATCTCCATTGGGGTGAAAACAAAGCTTTGTTAAATGTTAGAACAGTTAAATCCCCCTCATAACCCATGAGCTGTATAGCATCAAATATAGCCTGATTAGGTAGAGAATCTATCCCATCGGCATCATCAAAAAGAAGATCACTTCTTATTGATGCTTCAGAGATAGACACAGGCTTGCCAGCTACTTTGGCAGTAATATACCTAACATTGTTGATTATTTTGGATTTAGCAGACATCCAAAACTGTTCAACAAATGTAGTAGAGACTACTGGACTTACAGTGAGAGCATTGTGAATAGAGCTTCGCGCAAGAAAGTCAATAACCTCATGAAACTCTGCATTCCCAGCAGTCTTTTCCAAATATGCAACCATGTTGTGTTTAGGGCACGATTCAAGAACAACCATGATTGGAGATCGTCGGTGAGTGAGAGATTAGGGCTTGAATGAAAGAAAGTATTTAAGAGAGATTACGTGAGTGAACTGTGCAATTGGGATGGGTTTATATAGGTTTAGCAAACCTAAAATCAAAGAAACCGTTTCAATTTACACTTTATACCCTTGGCGGTATTTTCTTCAACGTCTCTATAGCGGTACTATCTTTGCCCAACGGTACTAACTTTGCACTGTCGGTACTAACTTTTGTCAACCAAAGAATGAACAATTTTGGCAACAGCAGTGCTTCAGTACCATCTTAAGCTCTTCCCAATGACTCACTAAAACCCAAATAACTCCATGAAAAACATCACTATGGTCAAGATGCTTCTGCACACTGAACACTTCATACAAACTATACAACAAATCATATTGCCTCCCCTTAACTAATGCAGCTTATGGATTGATCATGCCAATAGTAACAACCAAGAACTGAAACCTGCTAACATCAAATGCCTTGGTTAGAAGATCAGCTACATTGTCATCAGTGTGTATTTTCAGTACCTGGATAAGTTTCTTCTCATAAGCATCCCTTATGAAGTGGTGCCTAATGGCAATATGCTTTGTTTTAGAGTGATATACTGGATTCTTTACAATGCATATTATACTTTCATTATCAATGTAGATCTTTGTGTTCATGAAATTGAACCCATAGTCTAACATTTGATTTTGAATCCATAGAACTTGCCCACAGCAATTTGCAGCAGCAACATATTCTGCCTCTGTAGTAGTAGTAGCCATAATGGTCTGCTTTTTGCATTACCAAGAAATAAGTCTCCTGCTAAGAAATTGACAACCTCTTATTGTGGATTTCCTGTCAAGATTTGCTCCAGCATAATCACTATCTGAATAGGCTTCCAAGTCAAATGAGGACACTCTAGGATACCAAAGGCCCAGTTTGGTTTTTCCCTTTAGATACCTAAAGATTCTCTTAACAGCACTTAGATGGGATGTCTTTGGAGTGACATGAAACCTAGAACAAGCATAGACTGCAAACATAATATCAGGCCTAGAAGCATTCAAGTACATTAAAGAACCAATCATGGATCTATAAAGATGTACATCCACATCACTAGCTTCCTCATCCTTGACTAAAGGCTTCTGGGTCTCAATTGGTGTACTAGCAGTCTTAACACTGACAAAATCAAACTTCTTTAGGATTTCTGCAACATACTTATCCTGACTTATAAAGATACCGTCTTGTTTCTGTTTGACTTGTAGTCCAAGAAAGAAGGTGAGCTCTCCCATAGAACTCATCTGAAATTTACTCTTCATTAATGCCTCAAAATCATCACACCAAGATTTCTTTGTAGAACCAAATATGATATCATCCACATAAACTTGTACTAATATGATATCATGTTTGTCCTTCTTAATGAAAAGAGTCTTGCCAATAGTTTCTCTTCTGTATCCATTCTTCAACAAGAAAGTAGATAAAGTAGCATACCAGGCTTTAGGAGCTTGGTGTAAACCATAGAGAGCTTTCACTACTTTGTAGACCTTCTTAGGATACTTAGGATCTATAAAACCTGGTGGTTGAGACACATAGACCTCCTCATCAATTTTGCCATACAACACCTGCTGAGGTAAAGCGCATGCAAAACGTTCCTTATGCCTCAGCTGTAGGATCTATTATGTATGCTGTAAAATGCACTCGCCCGGATGTTGCGTTCGCTCAGAACATGACAAGCCGATTTCAATAGAATTCAGGGGAACTATACTGGACTGTTGTTAAGAACATTCTGAAGTATCTTCGGAATACTAAAGATATGTTTCTCGTTTACGGGGGTGATATAAAACAAGAGCTCAGGGTTGCTTGCTACACTGATGTTGGATATCTGACAGACGTTGATGACACTAAGTCTCAGACTGGATATGTATTCGTTTTAAATGGAGGTGCTGTTGACTGGAAGAGTACAAAGCAAAGCATCCTCGCAACCTCATATGCAGAAGCTTAGTATATAGTTGCTTCAGACACTTCTAAGGAGGCTGTCTGGATTAGGAAGTTCATTTCTGGGCTCGGTGTTGTTCCCACAAATGAAGAACCTATGAAGATGTATTGTGACAATACCAGAGCTATTACTATAGCTAATAAACCAGGAATCACTAAAGGTGCTAGACATTATCATGCCAAAGTTCACTATCTTCGTTAAGTGATTGAATTGGGCGACATAGTTCTGGAAAAAGTTCACACAAATGACAACGTATCTGATCCTTTTACTAAAGCGTTACCTTTTAATAAGCATTCTGAACATACTAAGAATATAGGTCTGCTTCCAGCTAATTTTCTCATGTAAATATGTGTTTTATTAGTATTTAGATAATTAGGATTGTAAGACAATTTTTTTTTGATTAATAAAGATACTTAATGTTTGTTTGTCAATCATATAATTACTGTTGTCTTATATTTGCATGTTTAATCCTTGAATGATTTTATTATTCTAAATATGTCCATTGTTGGTTAACAATATAGAAATATTGTTACATTAAGACAAATGTGAGTGTTGATTATATTCATTGAATATACGAATTGTTCCCGCCAAACTCACATGTTATTCATAAGGGATGCATATTGGACACCCCCAACTATCGAATATTTACTTTTGGATCCTTGTCATGAGTAAGATATCAAAAATTGTTAAATAAGTCATCCTTAGACTTTGAGATGCAAACAAGTCTTGCATGTGTAGATATCAGTTTTTAATTATAAGTCAAATGCTATCCTGAATAAGGTAGTTATAAAAACTATTTTTGGAAGTAATGTGAAGCAGCATCCACGACACTTGTAGTCAATAAAGAATTTGTTCCTCCACTTGATATGTGTAGAAAGATACCATTAGGCCTTCTCCAGAATTAATCAGATAATTATGTAGTCGCACCCAAAGGGTAATTTAGAATGGTTCTTAATTACATTTGGTATATCTGAATTAACTTCTAAAACGAGAAACTAAAATCGTTAAACTATATGGAATGAGTTAGGATCCATATCCATGGTTTAACGATATCTGAAACAAAAGGATGATAATAACAAGTAATATAATCATTATACTGAGATGTTTCTTGAAACCATAACACATGTATTTCTAGTAACAATGGAGTGTTTGTTGGTATAAAAGTATTGTGCTACGGTAACTCCCAAGTGGGAGCTGTTAGAATGTGGTCGTTTATAACTAACTTTATTCATTTAAATATAAACGAGGGGCTTTAAAGTCAGAAACAGAAACTCCTTGTCCTTCCCCAAAGGTGGCCGGCCATAGAGGATTCTAGAAGGGGGTTTGTGTGAAAATGATTTGTGATAAGGTAAAGGTTTTGAGATAAGGAGGAAGTGTTTGTGATAAGCTAGGAAAGTTGGAGATTATCTTCAAGACTTGGAGATTATCTACAACTAGCGTTTATGCACTATATAAACACCCTCCATACCTCTCATTATATCATCATCACAAACACAAAACACCTATGATATTTTTGGTGCTCCCCTCCCCTCTCCCATACTCGGCTGAATCCTATACACCATCTAGGGTTTTAGTTTTTGATCACCTTCTTTGCTCGGCTGAGGTCAAAACCATAACTAGGTTTTCAAGGTTTTCGTTCTCTTTCTATCTTGTGTAGCCGATCCAAAACGTAATCCCACTTAGGGTTTTTGGTTCGGTTCAAGATCCAAGGAGTTATACACTTGTTGTTTGATTTCATGAAGCAACCACTAGCATCGTAGCGTGCTCGTGTGACATGTTGTGTGAGCAACCATAGAGGTGGTATGTTAACCACTTGACGTTCAAGATATGGATCTCTCGTTTATTGATTTATTCAATAAACTAACGGTTAGTTTTATTTATTTGTTTGTGTGTTAATCTTAATATCAAACTAGATCCATCCGCTGCATACTCGTAGTAAATGGTTTACTAGTTCTAAAATCCCAACACTCGTTTCCTTATAAGTAGTAGGACTTTGAGCATCGCTTAAATACTTCTTAACAGTCACATGAACCCATCCTCTCTTAGAGTTTTTCATCTTGAATTTCTTGAGAATTTTATCAATATATGTGCTTTGATATAGTCCTAGAATTCGCTTTGATGCATCTCTATAGATCAAATTAAAAATTGGTTTTTGATTCGGTTAAAATTCAATCTAAATTTGGTTCGACTCGGCTTTCAATTTTACCCAAAGAAAATTTAATCGAATTAACCGAATCTATTAAACCGAATAACTAGATAACCAAACCGATAACCACCCCTAGTGTCTAGCTTGTAGCACATTAGATGTTAGCAATTTATTTATTATAATTAGGCATCATCGGTATTAAAATGTAAGCAAGTTTGTGATTTGGTTAGCGATGGTAACTTCCGGGTTAAGGAGATTCGTAACTACATTGATGATATTTTCCTTCCGAATCAAGCTGCCCAGACTAGATGGATCAAATACATCCCTATTAAGGTTAACATCTTTGCTTGGACGAGCTCGGAAGATTGTTTACCGACTCGAGTAATTCTGTATTATCGCAGAGGAATCACTATTGAGTCGTCCTTTTGTCGGTGTTCAGTATAGCGAGGAAGATGTTTGCCACATCTTCTTCATGTGATTTGGCTATGCGTGTTCTTCGTCGCATATGCAGATGGTGGGGCTTAGGATCCTCATGCTGTTCATCGTTCCAAGAGTGGCAGTCTTGGATCTTCTCGATTCAGTTCTCCTCTAAGGTCAAAGCTATGTTGGAGGGCGTGTTCTTCGTATCTTTGGTGGTTTATCTGGAACCTTAGAAATCAGGATCATTTTGAAGAAATCTCCTCCAAGACGTTCGGAAATTTTTGAATGCTATAGTTTTTTATGTTTTATTGGTGTATAAAAAGTCGTGTAAATACGACCGTTTCTTGGGGACGATGGTTAAAAAATCCCCAATTTATTTCCTTGTAATTGTTTTCTAGCTCCTTGCTAGTTTAATAAATTTTTGCCGTTCAAAAAAAAACAAAAGGAATTTCATGTACTTAAATATGGTCCGTCAATAGATGATATATTAGCATAAGCCCCACAAAATGACTTTGCATTTTGTAAGACTAGACATTTTGATTCAGTTTGGAAAGCAATGTACAAAAGCTTAAATTCCAACTGAAAAGGGTCAAAAACCAAACCAATAAATAACTAAATATAATTAGCAGATCATTAGATCAGATGTGTCATGAAACATTGTGTTATGTTCAAATTAATTTAAAAGACTCTCAATTCATCTCATGTCATACTCATTAAACTAGTTTTAATGTCCGTGCACGCACGGGGTTTAGACATTATGTTTTTTTAAATACATTAATGATTTTTATTTTTATTTTGTTTTATAAGTTATGTTAAAGAGTATTATTGAAATCATATGAAGAGAATGGATTCATATCTTATATATATTATATGAGCTTGAGGATAATTACTAATTTTTTTTCTTTTGATTTACCTGTTAACTAATTCGACGTTGTGAGCCGACTAATCTCTACAAAACTACTCTTTTAGGTAGCCCGAAGTCGGCTCATGTGAACCTTCGAGGCCACAAGGGGATTAGTTTTCTCCTCGTTATATTCGAACCATTGACCTTCACTTTGGAAGGCTGGTTATCTTACCGTTGGATATGCAGTTGATATTGTATATGTTTTATGATTCTAGATGCATTATTGAGTCAGCTATACTTAAGATTAATGATCACACTTTGTGTTAAACATGTAAATAATTTAGCTTCGCAATCGAATTTAAACAAGCATCAAGTTGAGGTTAATCAAAATCGTCAATTATGTATAGATATAGAAAGCTAAAAACTCAAATATAGTATTATGTTTAATACATACATTATGTTTTGGTCAAAATAAGATTTACCTATTTATATCTTTTAATACATATACAAATATAAAAAGGTTTTTACAATTTTCCGTACCAATATTTTTTTAAGATATTAAAAGTAGCTTAGATGTTATATATGATTTATAGACATAATACATGTTTTTCAATGGAATAAGAATACTTTTTGAGAATTTAATTGTTAGGAATTTTAGTAACGTATTAAACAAAAAGAAAAAAATGCAATTCTTCCAAACACATCAATGAATAGCTACAAAACACTTTTTATTAATTTATGATATTTTATGTGCTTCGGTGTTTTTCTATTTGGTTGTACAACATAAATTCAGACCGATAATGAAAAATCCATCAAAAAGTTTTCGGGTAGATTTGGGATGCGATTAGATACTGTTAAATCTTTGTTTGGAAGTAAAAAATTGTTTACGTTTGTAATATTTTAAAATATAAAGTCTACGGGTATAAAGTTTAAGGGTTATTTGTTTATTTTTTTAATGTTAAATTTAAAAAATGTAAATTATAAATTTCCACTTAACTCCATATATTTTTTTTAATTAAAAATGCTACTAAATTTTTATTAATTACCTCCACTTTTTTTAAGTTTTTTTCTTCACAAATTTGACACATATATTTTTATGTGTTTTTTTTCTCGTCATATTTCTCCACCAAAAAAATTTTAATTTTGACCAAATCGATTTAATTTTGACTTTTTATTGACCAATCAGATCACAAAATTTTGCCTACGTGGCATAATCAAGCGTTCTGATTAGTCTAATTTTTAAATTCATATGATTCAATTTGATGAAAAACTCCGAAATGATGTAATTCTTTTATTATATAAAAGATACCTTCTTTAAGAGGTTAGTAACGAACGTTTGGCAAAATACTTAACGAGATAAATAGTCCATATACAGCATAACCATTTATCTTACTCTTAATAAATGTACATTTGTTAAAATTTTTTAGAGGTACGTTACGGCCTTTTAAAGCTTATACGGTCACCATGTAAATTCAAATAAAATAATACTACCAAATATACCAACTCATATATCATCCACAAGGGCGGCCGGAGTTATGAAGGGGTTAGAGAAGGTGGTGGCCTCCTAGAGTTTGGACCATTTTTTTACATTATATACACATTAGGTGAAGAAAATGGCGCTCGTTTTGAGTGTATTGTAGTAACAGGCCTGCCCTATTTTTGGGCCAGACAATGGTTTTTGTTTGGTTTTGTTTTTTATTTTTTTATTTTTTATTTTTAATTTGTATTGCACAAAGTAGGGATAAAAAAAAATATTACAAAAGTTCTGATTTATTCAGATAAAAAAAATACCCGCGGAAACATCTTCGATACCTAATAACTTTAAAATAACCGATATGGTCACAAACGTACAACCCATTATATTAAAAAAAACCCATATAGCAAAAAAAAACAACACTTTAAACATGAGGCCCAATAATAGACATATAATAAAAAATTACTAACAAACGGCTAGTCCGTTTTGACTGTGGGCAGTTTGCTTCAGTAACGGCTCACGATTTGGTTTTTTTTTTTTTTTTTAATTTGTATGCACAAAGTAGGAGTTAAAAAATTTACAAAAGTTTCGATTTATTCAGATAAAAAAATACCCGCGGAAATTTGTTCGATTGACCTAATAACTTTAAAATAACAGATTATGCGTCACTAACGTACAAACCCTTTATATTAAAAAAAACCCTTATAGACAAAAAAAAAAATCACTTTTAAACATGAGGCCAACACATAAGCTATATAATTTTTTTTTTTTACAAATATAAACATTTGTCGACAAAACTAGCCTAAAATTGCATAAATGTGGCCCAAAGTAAAAAAAAAATACAAAACGGTTTCCCTCAACTTTAAAATATTTACGATTTTCATACAAAAAAAATCCCAGTTAAAAAAATTAACAAAAAGAAACGTCAAGTTTTTTGTTCAACCATTTTATTTTTTATTCATCAGCCCACAAAAACAAGTATCGAACCGTCCAAAAAAAGGAAAATATTCGGGGGGAAAAAATTAACCCGTCCCAACGCAAAATTTTTTTTCCCGAATCGTACAAAAAAAGGAAATATCCTGGAAAAAATTAGCCAAAAAAAACCAAAAATAGCATAAAATCTGGCCCAAAGTAAAAAAATAATATAAAACGGACCCTCACCTTTTAACTATTTACGATTTTCTTACACAAAAATTCCCGTAAAAAATTTTACAAAACCGTCCCAAAAAAAATATTCGGGAAAAAATTAGCCCGTTCCAAGCCTATTTTTTTTTCCCGAATCTTACAAAAACAATAAAATATTAAAATGAGCCCCGCCATAACGCATCGCCCAAATAAAAACCCCCGAAACGTAAAAAAAAATAATTATTCGGGAAACATTTAGCCCCGCCGCAACGCGCGGGTTCTTTTGCTTGTTATTTTACATATTGGTGCGTTAAACGTTTTGTTTTTACAAATTGGCCAACTTAAAAAAAACTTCAAAGTTTTTGTGCTCTCTGACAAAAACCTTTCAAGCTTCCACCAATCATTACCCTGTTTATAACCGGAATTAACCGTAATCTATTAAACGTATAGACTAGATAACCAACGATAACACACCCCTAGGTCTAGCTTGTAGCACATTAGATGTTAGAATTTATTATTATAATAGGCATCAGCGGTATTAAAATGTAAGCAATTTATTTTTTGGACCTAACAAAAGGAATTTCATGTACTTAATTATGTCCGTCATAGATGATTATATTGCTAAGCCCACAAAATTGACTTTGATTTTGTTAAGATAGACACATTTTGATTCTGTTTTGGAAAGCAATGTTACAAAAGCTTAAATTCCTAACTGAAAAGGGGTCAAAAACAAAACCAATAAATAAGCTACAATTAATTAGAAGATCATTAGATCAGAGGTGTCATGAAACCATTGTGTTATTTCAAATTAATTAAAAGACTTCAATTTCATTCTGTAATACTCATTAAACTAGTTTTAATGCCGTACACGCACGGGTTTAGACATTAGTTTTTTTAAATACATTAATGATTTTAATTTTGTATTTTGTTTTTATAAGTTAATGTTATAGAGTCATTATCAAATATATGAATGAGAATTAGATTCATATCTCTTTTTATATTATTTGAGGCTTGAGGATAATTACTTATTTTTTTTTCTTTTGATTTACTCTGTTAACTAAATTCGTCCGTTGTGAGCCGATTAATTCTACAAAATACTATTTTAGGATAGCCGAAGTCGGCTTTGTGAACCTTCGTGGCCACAAGGGATTAGTTTTCTCCCTCGTTATATTCGACCCATTGACCTTCACTTTGAAAGGTGGTTATCTTACGAGGATATGCAGTTGATATTGTTATATTGTTTTTATGATTTACTAGTAGCATTATTGAGTCAGATATACTTAATGATTATATGGTCAACTTTGTGGTCAAAACATGTAAAAATTTAGCTTCGGCAATCGAATTTAAAGCCATCAGTTGAGTTTCTAAATCGTCAATATTATATAGAATATTAAAAGCTTAAAAACTCAAATATAAGTATATGTTTCGTACATTACAATATGTTTTTGGTCAAATCAAAGATTTACCTAATTATATATTTTTAGATAACATTTACAAATATAAAAAAAAGAGTTTTACCTATTTTTCTGTCACCAATATTTTTTTAAGATATAAAAGTAGCCTAGATTGTTATATATGATTTATTTAGACATACTAATGTCAATGTATAAAGACTTTTTGAGAAATTTAAATGTTTGAATTTTAGTACGTATTAAACAAAAAGAAAATAAAATGCAATTCTTGCCAAAACCAATCAATGAATGCTAGAAAACACTTTTTATTAATTTATGATTTTTTACTGTGCTTCGGTGTTTTTCTCTTTGATTGTACAACTAAATTAGACCGCAATGAAAATCAATCAAAAACGTAGTTTCTGGGTTGATTTGGGATGTGATTCGATACTGTTAAATCTTTGTTTGGGAAGTTAAAAATTTATACGTTTGTAATATTTTAAAATATAAAGTCTACGTGGTATAAAGTTATGGGGTAATTTGTTTATTTTTAAAGTTATAATAAAACATGTAAATTATAAATTTTCACTTAACTCCATATATTTATTTAAATTAAAAATCTCTTAATTTTGTTAATTACCTCCTTTTTTCAAGTTTTTTCTTCACAAATTTGACACATATATTTTTATGTGTTTTTTTTCTCGTCATATTTCTCCACCACAAATTTTTTATTTTGACCAAATCGATTTAATTTTGACTTTTTATTGACCAATCAGATCACACGATTTTGCCTACGTGGCAAAATCAAGCGTTCTGATTGGTCTAATTTTTAAATTCATATGATTCAATTTGATGAATCTCAAAATGATGTATTTCTTTTATTATCATAAAAGGATGACCTTCTTTATGAGTTAGATAAACGAAACGTTTGGCAAAAATACATAACGAGATAACTTAGTCACGATTAACAGCAATAACATGATTCTTACTCTTATATAAATGTACATTTGTTAAAAATTTTTAGAGGTACGTACGGCCTTTTAAAGCATATATGTCACCCATGTAAATTCAAATAAAATAATACTACCAAATATACCAAGTCATATATCATCCACAAGGGCGGCCGGAGTTATGAAGGGGTTAGAGAAGGTGGTGGCCTCCTAGAGTTTGGACCATTTTTTTACATTATATACACTTTAGGTGAAGAAAACGGCGCCGTTTTTGAGTGTGTTATAGTAACAGGCTACTCTATTTTGGGCCAGCCCAATTGTTTTTGTTTTGTTTTGTTTTTTATTTTTTTTATTTTTTATTTTTAATTTGTATGCATAAAGTATGAGTTAAAAAAAAATATTACAAAAGTTCTGATTTATTCAGATAAAAAAAATACCCGCGGAAACATCTTCGATACCTTATAACTTTAAAATAACCGATATGGTCACAAACGTACAACCCATTATATTAAAATAAACCGTAGACAAAAAAAAACAAACACTTTAAACATTGGGCCCATTACCATAAGCATATAAAACATAATTACTGCAAAAAACGCAGTCCGTTGTGGACTGTGGGGCCGT
The DNA here is from genome assembly GCA_026074375.1 of Tanacetum coccineum. Lineage (NCBI taxonomy): Eukaryota > Viridiplantae > Streptophyta > Magnoliopsida > Asterales > Asteraceae > Tanacetum > Tanacetum coccineum. The sequence goes on along the minus strand of BQNB010086143.1, from coordinate 1,944 downwards.
TTTGCTACAGTACGGGCTCCCCGATTTGGTTTTTTTATTTAATTTTGTATGCACAAAGTAGGAGGAAAAAAAAATATTACAAAAGTTCCGATTTATTCAGATAAAAAAATACCCGCGGAAATATCTTCGATACCTAATAACTTTAAAATAATCGATATGGTCACAAACGTACAACCCATTATATTAAAAAAAAAACCATATAGCAAAAAAAAAACACTTTAAACATGAGGTCCAACACATAAGCCATATAAAAAAAACTATTACTAAAAATATACACATTTGTAGAAAAACTAGCCTAAAATTCGCATAAAATGTGGCCCATAGTAAAAAAAACTAGCAAAAAATTAGCCTGAAATCTGGCCTAAATAAAAAAAAATACAAAACGGTCCCTCAACTTTTAACTATTTACGATTTTCTTACACAAAAAATCCCGTAAAAAAATTAACAAAAAAAACACATCAAGTTTTTATTGTTCACAACTTTTTTACATTCATCGGCCCAAAAAAAGTTATCGAACCGTCCCCAAAAAAGAAAATATTCGGGAAAAAATTAACCTGTCCCAACGCAATTTTTTTTTTTCCCGAATCGTACAAAAAAGGAAATATCCGGGAAAAAATTAGCAAAAAAAAAAACCCAAAAATAGCCAAAAATCTGGCCCAAAGTAAAAAAAATACAAAACGGACCCTCACCTTTTAACTATTTATGATTTTCTTAAACAAAAATTCCCGTAAAAAAATTTACAAAACCGTCCCAGAAAAAGAAAATATTCGGGAAAAAATTAGCCCGTCCCAACGCAATTTTTTTTTCTCCGAATCATACAAAAAAAGAAAATATTAAAAATTAGCCCCGCCATAACGCATCGCAAAAAAAAAACCCTAAAACGTAAAAAAAAATTATTCGGGAAAAAATTAGCCCCGCCGCAACGCGCGGGTTCTTTTGCTTGTTATTGTTATTTAACGAGTAATAAAGTTGTCACGCGTATGAAGTAACGTTTTATAATGCATGTATTTGTTAGCTTTTAAATTGTATGTAGTTTGTGTATATTATTAGTTTGCACAACGTATATAATAACATGTATTTTTATTTTAGAGCTGCTTTAAAAATAATATAATTAATGTGTTTAATTATTTTTTATTTTTTATTATGTTGTAGCTTGTTTAATTGTATATTATGAAAATATTATTGTAGTTTTGAGTAAGTTAGTGTTTTAATTGGTTATAGAATATGTTTGTTTAGTTGTATGTTTGAATTTCTAAGTTTTGTGTTTAATTTGATTGTACGATATGTTTTTTTTTGTATGTTTGAATTTTCAAGTTTTGTGTCTTAGTGTATTAAATTTCTAAAAGTGTCTTTTTTTCATTATATGTAGTATAAATATAGATTACCCATTTAACCCGTTTATATATAAAAATTGGCACATTATACGGGTTAAATGGGTTTGTAGGTCGACCCGTTTAACCCATTTAACACCTAAAATAAAAATAATTTTAATTTAAGAAAAATTTTAAATAGGTTGACGGGTCGACCCACTTAATTTATTCTTAACACGAACCTAACGCATTTAATAAACGTGTCAGATGAGTCGACCCAAACCCGACCTGAAATCTATTAGAGTTAACCAAAACATGTTAATTTTCGTGTCAGTTTCAAATCGGATTTCATGTCATGTAAAAAAATGTCACCCCTACCGATAATAGTACTCTTTATATTAACTAATAAAAATTAAAAATCTAAAGTAACTTGTCACATCTTACTATTTATTTAGCTCCATTTAAGCTCATGATATAAATACTCTCAAAAAAAACCATTTGTACCCTTCATGTTTTTTGATTTTGATTTTTTTTATTTTTATAATTTTATATATGTTATAAAACTCTGACACGGAAAAAACGGAACAAAAAGTATAAAGTTTAACAGGTCAAAAGTATGAAACTATTAAAAATA